>VKOC01022892.1:0-10153 GCA_009364415.1 Spea multiplicata
CGCTTGGTGGTTTTGATGGCACACGAGGGGTGCTCATCAGCCTGGCATGTTAACACAAGACCTATTTATGAAGGTTGGCATTTGCAGATGGCTGTTTCTGCAAAACCATGCCAGCAGTGTATCATTTCTTTGGAACCCTGAACGGTGGGAGAACCAGGGAAGCTGATTGTTGTAGACTTACTACTTCTGAAGCTGGAGAGTTGGTTAACCATTTAGGTTCCTGGGAATAACAAGCTTAATGCCACATACCATGTATGTATTAAAATAGTCATAGAGGATGCGGGCAGACACAGTGGAGGAAGTTTGCAGGAGATTCATCTCCATGATATCACAATACGTTATGAAAGATCTATCTAAGTGAGCCGCTCCTTCAAGAAGGTCTAGTTGACCATGTGCAGGCCCAGACTGGCTGTCTGGCACACCGGGCAAATGCCACATGGGCCGTTGGCCCACAGCATCACACACACACACTCGGTCTGATGCTGCATATTCCCAGCCATACACTAAATGAGCATAAAAATGTAGCCTATGGCCACGCATGTCCAGCCGTTGCCCACATTTATACCACCAGGCAGCTGCTGGCCTTAAAGTCCTTGGTCTGCCCTGTCATTCCCAGTCCAGCCCTGGCCAAATGCATAATTTTTGTGGGAGATCTGTATCTAAAAACTTTCTTTATCTTACAGGCAAAGCTCATTGGGCTGTGCCCTTCATAATGTATATAATAACATTAATGTATATGGGATATCTGGAAGTTCTCCTATGATCGCCGTCTTTAGACTTAATTGTGTCTCTCTGTTGACTATTTTAATGGATGTATAGGATATGGCATTGATATGTCGAAGATGTTTGAGGAAGTTTTTCTGCATACCTCTGAATTGTCTCTTTTTAAGGTGGATGTCTCTTTTCCCAAATCACAATTTAATAATTTCAAAAATATCTTCTGCCCAGAATAGAAAGTAAATTAGACTGACTGCTTGCAAGAGCAGATACAACTTTGACAGCTCTTAACCACGCTGAACACTCGACGAAGCACACTTATACTGACCGCTCTATTACACGGATGCATGCAGATGGCGCTCAGTTACACTCACCAACTACTCTCCAACACACTGACCGGGCCACACTAACACACATCTCAGCCAAATGAAACTTACAACCCACCTCAACCTCATACCTCATACTCAGTCATGCGCAGTATGTACATACAGAAATAGCCACTGTGAATACTATTTAATCCACCTTTAGCATGTAGAGAATGCTAAATCCTTGCAATAAGACATGCATTTCACGCCTCGCTCCAGTGTTTTCTACAATGTAAAGGACATTTTAATTATTTAAAAAGTTTATTTAGAACTTCGGCACTTTTCTGAACACTGCTGAACACTGACATCTTACTGAGACAACTTTTGGCCAAATTAAATTATTAAGAATATTATCAGGGTGATCCTAGGAATTTGCCTGTTTACCCCAAGAATGGGGAAAGAAACCCCATGCCTGGTTGAACACCCATTTACACTCAACTCTGATGTAATGATAGATACGGATTAAAACTGGTTCTTTTTTTTGTTTGTATGAATTTATTATATTTTCCCCCAATCAAGCAATGATTTTTATATGGACTGCTGTCAGCACAGTGCTCGTCACCAGGTGGTGACTCCCTATAAATGCTATAAATGGGCTGTATTATTTAAGTATAAGGACTCATGAGCGTGAGCGATTTGGTAAAGTCAGGGAAGAACCGGGCATAGAGGTTCATGTAGCAAACATTTCGATTTGCATTTGTTTCTTCAGCAATAGAAAGAACCTGAAACAATATCTACATATAATCACAGGCATTATTATACGTTCTTCATAAAGCACTAACGTATTCTTTTGTTGGATATGTTGGTTCCAAAGAGTTAAATAAATAATACACGTTGATATTTTAGTGCAAAGCATTTCGGTTGTGTAGATATCTGATAAGTTTGTCATAACATAGACTAAACATGTGCTTGGAAAGAGGGGCTAATACAATTAATTCATTCTTACACACATAGTTACATAGTACATAAGGTTGAAAAAAGACCTAACTCCATCAAGTTCAACGCTTCTACCAAAAGAAGGCAAAAAACCCTAATTAAGCTACTTCGAATTCTACCGTCAGGGGAAAAAAAATTCTTTCTTGACTCCAAAAGGCAGTCGGATTTCTCCTTGGATCAAGAATATTAATGTTATTCTATTTATAGCCCTGTCTATTTATAGCCCTGTATGTCATGCCTTTCTAAAAAAAAAATATCCCCCACATTTTTGACCATGCCGAGCCCTTTTAAAGCATTTTTTTCTGCTCACATGCTCTCTGTTTTCTACGCTCTATGTATTGTTACAAGGAAATATCTTGCATGTTTCCCATAAGGAAAATAATATAATAAGTGGAAGGGGCGATCATTGTGCCAAAACATTTTTTTAATGCCAATTTCCTTGTTTCCCTTTCATCTGCAATGTGGGATGCTGTACGAAAGTCCTACTTTCTAGAAAGGGTAGTAGGTACCTAGAGTAGACCTCCAGTTAAAGGAAATCAAACACACTTGGGATGTGCATGAAGCTACCCTAAAAGTCATTCAAAGAAGGCAGATTTGGTCTGAGAATCGGTTCTTTTCTGCCATTGCTATCTATGTATTTGTATATAATTTTAAGATACATCCTTCCCATATGCTTATTATATTTAATATATATATATTAGGCTCCACCGCTATAGCACTAAGAAGCCTTACTGTAAATCATGCCCCCTCTATTGAGGCTGGAACTATGACCACAAACAATTACCAAGTTAATTAGACAAACATATAATTGTGAACTTTCTAAATGATGATCTATAAATTTTATAGATCATCATAGATGTTAAATTGTGTTGTTTCTGCCATGGCCACACCTAGGATCTTCCTAAAAGAAGCTGATGACATGACTGTTAATGGTCTATCGCAAACACTATTATGAGAAACTTGTTAATGTTAACAAGCATGGTGCTAATAACTGTCCGTATAAACGTATTACTTGTCTTGGTAGTAAATGAAGTCACTTATGTTCAGGCCATTTAAAAAGTAGCCTAGTGTTTAATGCTTAGACGCAGTAAATCAGAATGGAACACGAAGGGCTCCTGTCCAAAACGTTCTCTCATGGTAAATGGGTGGATTCACCAAGGAATGGAGGATCACCAAGTTAGCAATGATCAAAAGCATTGTATTTCTGGAGCTTTCTTGGCCTTGAGTCTAAAGATAGCAGCGCATTGTAGTGTGGTAGTCTGTGCTAAGCCGCAGTAATAAATTCCTGTAGGCTTCCTGATGTTCGGAGGCTCGTGTTTGATGAGGAACATGCCCTCCTCCTCCTACATTCCTGAAGCTGCTCAGGACACTTGGCCTGAGGCTGTAGACATCAGCGTGCTTGGGATCCAGACCAAAATCCGGGTTGTAGTCTCTGTCGGCCAGGGAATAGGATGCCTAGAATGACTTGCTCAGCAGGGAGCCCCCACCCCTCCGGTAAATATTCGCGAACACAAAGTGAGAATGAAACATTTGAAAGTATAAAATATAAGATGATTGTAATCTCCTAATGGAGAACCAACCAAACAGATAAATAAGTATCACTTGTGATGGAATCAGCTGAGAGAGTGGCACTTTTAATAGCTGAGTGGGTCTAAGTTAGTAGCTGCTTCTCTGCCCTCCTCCTGATGATTCTGCTCACTGATTGGCTGCTTGAGGCAGCCAGTCATGTGCAGGAAAGTGCTTCCATTAATATGAATGGCATCACTTTCCATGCATGCACACAGGGGTCGGAATAGAACCAAGCCAGCCGCAGAGCTTACTGCTGGTAAGTATATCTCGTGCGAGGAGATGTGTCCGGCCAAACCCATCTCCTGCGTGAAGAGCAGCTGAGGAGGTGGAGAAAGGGGCAATGTTATGTCTGTGAAGCCATAACACGAATATACTGCATTACCTGTTTAAATACTATTGGCCTGTAACTAATTACTGATTTCAAAGAAAGAGTCCTCTCGATCTTTTTGAGCGTCTGGTGGCTTGGTACTGCACACCCTTTCGGCACTCGCAGAATAATCTTCCGCTGCTGACATTCTCGTTCTTTACCTGTGAGTGTAGTCCACGCCTAGCTCCACTCCCCTACTGCTGCCAGAGTATGTACACTGATAGATGAAAAATGCATGACATGCCGGTGACCTCATTACCCAAGCCTATCTCTACAGGAAGCCTCCAGATCTCGAATGGGAATTCCAGAGTACTTTGAACTATAGACGTATGCATTTCAATGATTCAGTGTTACCTGTTTCTTTTAAATAGCTTTAAATTGACGTTTTTCTGTAAATATTGTTGCTGTAAAAAGAGAGGGTTCTGTTTTTGTCTGCGGAGGAGAAATGTCACTAAAATGTCTTGAATAAGGTGTCTTACCGGGTGAACGCCTGCACTCCTTTACATGCGATAAAATGCACTGGGGTCCATGCAAAGCAGACTCGCATATGCTTTTAACCTGGAGATACAACAGTGCTCCTTTTAAAATGCACACCCTTGGCTGTCTGCTTTCTTTGTAAGTTATACTTTTAGCCAATTACGCATGTATAGAGTTTTACCGCGTTAGCCGTAGTAAGAGAGAAAGCAAATTTGGTAAAGATGATACCTTTTATTGGCTAACTGACGTATAATGGATTGCAAGCTTTCAAGGCTAGGTCTCTTCTTCAGGCATGCTATACATTTACACTTCCTTTCAAAATCACTGCACCAATGTGATGTATAATATGCGCTATGCAGGGTCGGCTCTCTCCTTCTTGTAGGAGAACCTCCCTTAATGCATAGCGAAGTTCTTGAATGCAATTGTTGCGTTCTACTGCAGCATTTCATACAAGCCATTTATCGCGCTACGTAGTGTTTTTATTTAAAAAAAAAATGTAAATCCCACCAGGATGGAGCTGTACGGAGGATGGGTGCGTCTGTGTTTGCCAAAGGATTATTTGCGGAGAGCGTTTCCTGAGAGTGTGTCCAGTGACACCGCTTAAGAATAGAGCTTGGGCACGTCCCACCTAGAGTCATTGTGTAAACAGCACGTGCCGAAACTGGGTAGCATTGTGACCTCGAGGACAAAAAAAGGAGAGCTTGGAACTGCTCATGCTCTTCTGGGACATGTGCTGCATTGCCCAAAGTATGCAAGTTCAACCTAAAAAAATTGAACATTATAGAGCTTCAAAAGATTTTTGAAGGAAATTTAGACTATTTAAGAATTCTGCATATGGCACAATACTTCATATTCTGGCAGGTTCGGATTCGGCCATCCTGCTTGCACGTTTGATGGTCACCAACCATGGTTCCAGGACAACTTAGCCCGGGGGCCTTAGAAGGACAGAAGTCTGAAGTGTGCCGTATACTTATCTTCTTGGCATCTCCCTGCGTACTATATAATTAAGACTGTTTCCCGCACAACGCACACGAGGAACCTGAGATTGTTCTTATTTTCTGGAATTAGGCAGCTGAGAGTGACGAGCTGGACGATTCTACTTTTGGCTTCTTTGCACATACTATTGCGTTTCTAGACTTTATACATGATTTATTGAATGCTATTGTTTGGCATTTGTCTTTTCTTCACAATTTGTGTTTTTTTTTACCCTGGATTTGTGTTCTATGTTGTATTTTGCACGGTTTGGGTTACTGTGTATGGGGTTAGAACCTCCTGTAAGCTTTAAAATTGAGTGCAACTCAGCCCTTCTTGCAGGAGAAGCTCTCTGGGGTTGGCCCATCCTACTGCAGAGTGAATTTGACGAGTTGGAATGTTTCTCCTGCCATCTTCTGGTTTAGTGGATAGACCTTCGGAATAAAATGAGTTGAATTGATCTTGTATCTCCAACAAAAGCTTCTTTAAAGTAGGCATTTAACATTAACATTCTTTTAATCCCAGGATTAACACACACATAACCGTAGATTAGAGAAACCACAATAAAGGTTGGCCAAGTCATTCAATCTGTTGCATTCTAGATGTTACCGGCCGACCTTTTTTCTTCTTACGACCATGACTGTTCTCTGTTTGTCAGGATAAGCGGACTTGCTATTGATTTACTTTAACAGCTTTAATTGGTGTGGTTATTTTATGTTGTGCTCTAGCAGAATTAACATGCAAAGTTTTGCAAATCGGCTGGATTAGCATATAGACAAAGTATTAACACCTGAATCGAATTGCACAATGCCTGTTGTAAATAGGCACCCGCTGCAATATTATTTGGACCCAAGTCTTGATATTTGTATTTTTCATAGGTTAACTAGTATCATGGGGTAATAGTAAGTGCCTTGACCCTTAGTGTAAACAGACTGGAGAACTGCATTTGCTATTGCAGCAGACCTGTCATTGTCAAAGCCAGTATTGTGCAGTTCTAGACATTAAATAAGACCATATAATAATGTAGTGATAAATATTCGACTTCCTGTTCTCTAGTTATGCATCATTATTCCCGTCGGTTACTTGTTACGTCTCCTCTTGTTAAATTGGTGATTGGACCAGGTAGCCTTGGTAATGGTGGAATGAGGAGGTGCGAGAGAAATGAATTTCGTCTCCCACTATTGGGTTTATCCATGCTATTTTGTCACGATAGATACACCTTCAGTGTAGGAGACATGGGAAATCTATAGATGCCAACTGTCCTCCCAGCAGAGCCCCCTGTGATCCTTGTTATTTGTTTGGACTGGGAAAGTTGGAATTGGCTTGAGGTGGGCTCCAGCCTAGCCCAGCTCAATTAGAGCTTGGCTCAACTTGGCTTTGGTATAGATGCTCGCTTGATCTTTCCTGATGACATGAATGGGTCCCACTTTGCCAGCCCACTCACCCAGTTCCCAAACCAAGTTGTTTTGATTCGCTACATCTTGGTCCTGCTTAGTAGATTTTACTATGCATTTACCTGCCTGTTGGAAAAAGAAAAAAAACTCCTCGGAACGATAAATAGTTTGGTGGTAGCTTTGTGGGTATGTTTGTGTTTGATGTAACTGGTGTCTAAATAAGAATGATACTAACAGCTTCCAGCTGATTGTCTGGCATGAGAAACCCTTGAGGCCAGGAAACTGAGGGAACTCCACCCAGCGCATGCCGTTGCCTCATGCTTTCCAGTAGCTCTCGGTATGAACCTGCATGAATTGCAAATGCTAATTCCGTTCTTTTATTTGCTTTACAATGTGCTCGTGGCAGCAAAGGAAAACGGCAACAAGTCATCTAATGTATTTGTTATACAGATTTTAGGAAAACCTATGTTATATATATTATGCTCTTCAGTAATGGCTGGGACCCCACAGCTGCTGTAGTTACTAACGCTGTTGCCCTGCCGGCTAGGTGTTAAAAACAGGGACTTCTAGATCTGAGTTTGTCAGCCTTCGGTAAGTGTATATATATTTGAGTCCCTTCTATGGGATGTAGCTGTGAATTAGCTTATTATATTTGGGTACAAAATGACATTTGGTATGAATTAAATTGCTGATATCGCCCATGGTGGAGGAAATGGTAACGCTAGATGGGAAAAAGGGTTGGAAGCGATCTTCTAGAATGTTAGCTCTTAGGATCTGGGTCTTCTCTCCCCACTCCCGTCTGCGCTACCATCTCTCGACTGTATAGCACTGCAGAATGTTCTTTATGAGGACATATATTTCCAGGGCATGGCTTGCTAAATGCAGTTCAGCATGTGTACCCTAACAAAGTACTTCCCCCCCTCTCTGGATGGAAGGGTGGACTTTCTGTGTAACCCAGTCCATCATTAACCCCTTTGCGTCCTGGATCCTGGGGTGCTCTGCAAAGCTTTTAGAGGATTACGCAAGCTCTTTCAAACCTAAAGGAATGCATTTTTCTTTAATGAGAAGATCCTGTGTACATGTCTGTGCAGGAGAGGTCAAGTCTATCGTAATGGGAATATTTCAAAGCTCTTGGTGCTTTCTGAGATGCCGACTCTACCTCCACAATATATCATTTATATAGATAACAATATAATCTTACCATTTTGTTTAAGAAGGTTGACAAAGATTATGTAATAGAAAGTCAGTTTTAAGGACACCATCTCGTCAGAAGAAGGCTGCTTATTTTTTTTTCTTAAATCGGTAATAAATTCTTCTATAAACTCACATGTGAACATATACTTCTACAGAGCATAGGCAATGGCGTGTAATCACTTTTCCTCTTGCTAGACTACTCTGCTCTGGAGCTGTTAACCCAGAGAACCGTGCAGCCTACATCTCTCCACGCACGTGGAACCCAATCTAGAGTTTGGCCACTACAGACTTTTCATTAAAGTGGTTTTTGGCTTCTGTGAGAAGTCGGATCAACATCCACATTCTTCACGAGTTTGTAGATTCTCGCTGTTGTCCTCCGTTCACAGACTCTGCAAACGTAATAGCTCGTTTTATCCGGGTAGGGCAAAGAAACTATTCTTGGCTGCTCTTCTGCATGCAAAGTACATGCTTAAAACCTTTTCTTCTCGGCAGCGGTATACCTGAGAACACCTGTGATTTGGTGGGTGGGAGGGCAGAGGAGTCCTGTGACGCTTTGCTTCCTGTTAGGAGGTGGGGAGAGAGAGAGAAGGGTGGTTTGAGAGTCTGCAGGTGAGAGAGTGATGTCAGTGTGTCCACACCACTCCCGGAGAAGCCGTTCCATGTAAGGAAAAGATCCGAACGTCTATGGAAGGAAGGGCAGGGGCTCTTAAATCGGGACAAAATGTTTGATGAGAGAGGACGTTTTGAAGGATTCAACCGCAGGATCTCACGGCTGTTTGGTATGTGATCATTTCATACGTAAGGTCCTTCCACCTTCTCTTTGTGGTTCGTCAGGATCTAATCATCTGTAGCTCCACGAATCAATGCCCTACTCTGCTTTAAAATGATTTTCTTTATAGTCTTCTCCTGGAAAGATGTTCACTGCGTTTCTGATCAATGGGTTTGTTTCTTCCTAAGTATATTAGACCTGACCATGCTGCTTTCTACTGTCAAAGTGCGACAATGTGTTTTTTTGGATCTTTTAGTGTAAATCCCCTGTTTTGGTGACTTTGTTTCTTCTGTTCATCTCATATGTTGGTCTTATCCACCCTGCCAGCCTTCAAGGAAACATTGTTATCAGTGTGTTGACAAATGTGTATTTACCGCCCCGTGCTTAAAGGTGTGTTTATATGACTGCTACGATCGGTTACAATAGAACCGTATGTATTGGGAATAGTTCACGTTTCTCAGATTTTATTAAATAAGTGCAGTTACCAGACAAAATGTCTGTACCTATTTAGCATGTTGGATCTTCACCCTAATTCTTCTAAAAATGATTAATCTTTGGAAGCGGAAAATATTTCTGCTTTAAACAAATACATTAAGCAATTGAACATCCCTATGTTCTTGTCTTCCCAAACTTGGGGTACTTTGACGTAGTTGGGGGCTAAGCTATATATGGCCAAATAGAGTGAATGAAACCCCAATATTTATGGTGCAGATATGTGTTTTTTGGATGCTATTCGTTGCGTATGCGCTGAATTCTTGCTCTGTTTTGTATACTTATTGGTTATAGTGATGGGAAGTTCGGATCATTAAAGTGAATCGGATCATTTCGATTCGTTCACTGAAATGATCCGATTCATGATCCGGATCTTCGGATCACTCAGTGTGCCTGCACGGAGTCACTGTTTTCCAGTAACTCCGTGCAGGCACACTAACGGCTGGCCCCGCCCCTTTCATTATGAATCCTCCTCCCTGCCTCCAGTGATGTCAATGAAGGCAGAGAGTCGTTCAAAGATTCGGATCTTACAGGGATCCGAATCTTACAGTGATCCGGATCACTGTAAGATCCGGATCACTGTAAGATCCGGATCACTGTAAGATCCGGATCACTGTAAGATCCGGATCATTGTAAGATCCGGATCTTTGAACGACTCTCTGCCTTCATTGGCATTCTAATCATTCAGAGAATGTCACCATACTGTTATAAATAAATAAATACATTAATAATCACTGCCCCCAGGATTTACATTCCCCTTTACCTGCAACTGCACCTTAAGCTAACTTTATTAAATTCATTAAATTAACCCTTACCATTAAATTAACCCTAAACACCCCATCAACCATGACTGCACCTAAAATTAACCCTTAACACCCATCAACCATGACTGCCCCTAAAA
>VKOC01022893.1:0-33988 GCA_009364415.1 Spea multiplicata
AAGCTACTGCATAGTGTGTACCATGTTAACCCAGTATTAACCCTTTTACAAAAAACGAACACGAAGAATGTACATGAATATTTGCCCGAACCGAACACAGGAACAGGCAAATATTCGTGCAATACGAAGATTGTTCCCCATGAAGACGAACACGAAGAGGTGGCCGGTGCCCAAGTCTAATTATTATACTGTTCTAGATCCTTCTGGACTGTAGGAGGTCCCCGTAGGGGAAAACTTCTTCAGTATAGATCTACGTAGATAGTTGTTCAATCCATGGGGCATAAATATTTATATAGAATCCTTCTTCTATTCTACATTGATATAGGATTTGTGATTGGATCCCCCCATTCATTTTGACAAAATCCATAACTCCATTTGCAGAAATGCAGCCTCAAATCTGCAAGGGACCTCCACCATGATTCACTGTTATCCTCCACATTGCCCGTTTACTTTGTGCTTTTTCAAAAGTGCTTGGACAGAACATCTGAAAATCTCTGTCTGCCTTGAAACCTCTGCCTGGGAGAAACTGATGCTGCATACTCACCTGTGTCTTGTTCCTGTGCTCAGTTTTGTCATGGTGTATGACTTTTGTCTGTCTGTCTTTAGAAACATCCCCTTTTTTAGGGAGTTCAGCTGCTCCTCACCCAGTTTTACTCCTCCTACACAGCTATTTCTGTTTCAGTTAATGATTATGTTTCAACCTACATATTAAATTGATGATCATTAGGACCTATTTGGTATAACTGTTTAATCATACACCTAACTATATATCTACAACATCCCTGACTTTGTGCAAATATACCTAGAAGAATTGATGCTTTTTCAAAGAGAAATGTGGTCACACCACAAATTCATTTGACTTAGCGTTATTTTTCTGTTCACTTGCTCTGCATTTTGTTAAATTAAAAAAATAAACGATTAAGATGGGTATTTTTGGAAGGAATAATTGCTTTACAGCATTGTTTCTCACCCACCTAAAACTTGCACAGCACTGAATTTACTAATATTTTTGTGTGTTCTCTACCACAGGAACTGTCTGGCTCACATCTTACATGTAGATTGTGGTGTTTTGTTTGTCCATCAGTATAATTGTTTTTCTGATATTTCGTTTTAAGGAACCAGCCGTGGGTATCTCAAGGTAAGTCCTAACAGTTCCAGCCGTATGCTTTGCAGGGGACCAGAGCATTTTTGTTTCCCCCACTGAGTACAGAGGCAGCCCGGGGCAGAGCCAATATTATCTTATTTGGTCAAGTTATATCTCTTTTTCCTTACCAACGCTAACAAAGGCTAAGAAAATGAAAAGTTGTTTAACTTCTACATCGTATCTTTTCACTATGACCCAAAATAAATTGCAAACTTTAATTTTTCAAATGTTAGGCAAAACATTAATAAAAGCTTTTCAAATTAAATAATGAAGAAATTAACAGCCTGGCAATCCTGCTACTTTTAATTATTAAAAATCAGTAGAAAACAAGAATCATCAACTTCTATGGTCACACATAAAACCCATAGTAAAAAGTGCGATTCAACGTCTTAACCAACACTTGGAACAAATAACACTGGTATTAACAAAGTGTTGTGTCTGACAGATGCACATTTGCTTTATGCATTCTGAAGCAGCATAATGCATACCAATATGAATTTATAACATATTTAGAATCCATTGTTCCACATAATTATCATACAGGTGTACATGTTCACTATAGGGCTCTGTGGCAAAATATGTTTTGTTCTTTAGCATAAAATACAGTATAGTATATGTAGTAATGTTGGTTAACACTGAATAAAAATGGTTTTGTTTTATTTTTTCAGGTAACTTTCTTTATCTGTGGACCGAAAAGCCATCATTGTTGTCAGTCGTGTGATATTTTGGGTGCATAGATTATCGTTGTCAGCATCAAAAGTTAAAAGTAGAACTCGACATCTGACATAACAGCATAATTGAATCTAATCCTACAAACCATTCATCACTTGTGTTGTTGTTGGTATTCATTGTTTTGTTTTTGATTTGTGTTAAGTTAATTCGCTTTAATGGCCTGTGTGCTAAATAGGTTAAGGGTAGGAGTGTGTATTCTCACTTATCCTCTCTCTTTTTTTCAGTTAGCCTTTATTATCCGTACAATTTAGGAATAATCTAGAATGTGGCTGTTCCTCTTTATTTCAAAACTGCATTGTTGCTAAAAGGAACCATACTTAAGCTGCATTCCAGATTCATGTAGAATCTAGGCCAGTGCTGGCTAACACAGCAACAAGTGCAATGAACTTGCCTCACCAGAAGGAGATCTGGAAAAATCAAAACAACAAAACTCGTGATTAGTAGTAAATATAATCTGATTGGATATTGTAATTTTTCTAGAATGTTGCAGCTGTTGGCAGGATACATCTGATGTTCAGCCAACATGTACTCTATGGATCTGAACAACCTGTTCCTAGTATGCTATTCTGAAATATATTAATTAAAGAACTTGGCAGTATCTTTTCACTCATAGTATTTATGTTCCATAAAATAACAATTTCACCCTCCCCCCGCAATTATTTTGGCATTAATGCATTACTAAAACAACACTGGTATTAAAGAATGCATGGATGTTTTTCGAAATGAAATTTCATGAAATTAAATTAATTCTCCCAGCGATTACTTATTTCGATACAGTTTAAAAATGTGTGATCATCTCCCACCACTTTTGTCAAAGCTTAATGATTTTTTTTAATGTACAGGACTGTACATTTACCATCCAACCACATTTAATCAGCTCCCTTCCCACCCCACCAGCCACCCTGTCTCAGTCATTAGTAAATTATGAAACATGTCTGAAATAAGTTGTATGTTTGCTACTTCCCAGTTTACATAGTTTTTCTATGCACATATACTGATCGCAAAAAAAATGTATAAGAGACGTTTAATTACCCTTTCATTTACCCATTTATCTTTAGGGGTCCTCATCAATGTAAACAAATTAGCACTTCAACATCTCTGTACCATCCCTACCATATGCCATTAAAGTTACTGACTCACTGTGGAGCCTTTTTGCTCTCCCTTACACCACTCAGAATGTGACATTGGATTAGGGATAAACCAGCTCTACACATACAAAAGCCTTGTCACCTTGGACATTGTCGATCACACTGGGTGAGGTTTAAGGTAAAGTGTAGTATGATTGGCTCTTTACTGTAGTATAGCTAAGAATTTGCACCAAGGCCCTGTTGGATAGTGTTGTGTGCAAAATGGAGAGTTCTTGTCCGATTTTGTTTTGTGCAATGATGAAGGGCTGCCTTATGGTGTTGTGCATAGTGAAGGGCTGCCACAGAGTGTTTTCTGCAGTGAGGAGGAAGCTGTCTAATGGTGTTGTGTGGGGGAAGATCTGCTGCATAGTGTTGTATGTTGTGAGTAGAAGGGCTCCCTGATGGTGTTGTGTGTGTGTGTGAGGGTTTACACCAAAATTGGTTATTGGATCATGTTGTGTGCGGAGAAGGGAGGGTTGGAGAGAGGGCAGGGAGAGGGAGAACAAAAAATAGGCAGAGAGTTGAGGAGAGAACAAAAAAGTTGGAGGGAGAGGAGGTCAGAGAAGAGAAAGAAACAGAGAGGGAGACAGAGAGAGATTAAGAGATTAAGGAAGAAAATGACAGGAAACCACGAGTTGGTATTCTAATGGGATACAAGGCATTAGGAACAAATAGGAGAAATTACAATGGTGAAAAGCTTTAAGGGACAAAAACGAAGAAGGCACACCGAGAAATGGGATAGTTAACCTACTAATTACACATCTCCAAAGTATACAAGTTGGTATTCTTCTACAACCATGATCTGCCTCTTAAGCATTGTGGCTTTCTGTCACGTAAAAGTATTGATCTAAGTTGTAACAGGACACCCGGTAATGTAATAAATGATTGTAATAATATTGAACACATTTGTTCTTTATATTTGAATTTATGTGGATTACATTCCTTAGCATATTTAGGGGATGATTTTCACATATCTGACATTAACCCTAAGAAATAAATATATGTTAGTAACATAACTCTATAACATATTTGTATCATATAAGCAGGTAAGTCATGTAATGTTCTCCAGTCCTTGGTATTTTATGGAGTCTTGCTATCAAAACACAGCTCAGGAGTGTAAAATAGGAATAAGAATGATACTTTAGAATGCAAAGATCTTCCACCTGTTAATACGTGTAAACTTAACCATATGAGCGATAGTGATACATCTGTTAACAAGAAAAATAGACATGGCTTCTGAGCATTTAGTACTGTGAAAATAATCCTGCAATAAAATATATTTTTTACATGTTTCTCTAAATTTATACTACTATGTCTATAGGTACCATAAGTGCCAACTTTACTAGGTAATATGTAGGTATTTAAAAGCCTTTTCAGGTCACAAGTGGCAAAAACCTTGGGATGGTTGGAATGTGGATTAAGACATTCCAGCATATAGAAAGATTTAATGATTTCTGCAAAAATCTAAAAATATTATTGCTTCAACTGGATTATGGTCGGTAGGGTGCATATTTGTGTTATTTGTATTCTATAAATACTTGTGTAGTATTATTAAGCATGATAACTCATCCGCGTAACCCTTTAGGCATCTGCTGCATTTATTGACAATTGAATGTATTCATATTTGAATCTCTAAATATCCTTCCTTATAGCTATGTACATTCAATTTTTATTTTATTTTTAAAAGTAATTTTTCAGTCTTCTCACAGTATGTCAGAATGTGGCTTTTTTAGATCTTCCTGCTGTTAATTTACTATTCATCCTTGTTTTTGGAAACATCCTGCTGTCTTGCAGTCATTCTGCAAGTCATTCAACAAGTCATTCAACTTGTGCCTGCTTGTTTTTCATTTGAAGCCATTTACATTGCTTTTACCAATTGTGTATCTTTCTGATTTATTTTCCAAGATTTCCTAACATAAATCGTGTCAATACTTAAATATCAATACATAAAATTACAGTAATAAGTATTTAAAGCAATAATGTTGGGAAATACAGTGGCTAAAAGTACATGTATGAACAATATGATCAGACTGTAGATCACTCTCCCCATCCTGCTTCCAAGCCCTGTCTACTACTATAAGTTTACGTAACAAGCCCAAGTGTGGACATTTATTTTATGTACTTTATTTAAAAGTTCATCAATTTGATAAAGGATTCTGGTCTGTGGACTAGGCAGAATGAAACACAATAGGTACTAGGACCTCTTGAAATATAAAGTATCACTTTTATTAATCAAATACACACTCCCTAGAGGACTCCCAGAGGAAAGCCAAGCAAATGCTATGTTCCAGCTCAGGAGATTACGCATAACATGTAATAAACACTGTCTAGACCAGGGGTCCTCAAACTACGGCCCGCGGGCCACATGCGGCCCGCGGAGCGCATTTACCCGGCCCGCCAGGTGTTTTTGCCTCAGGACAGTGGCGGAACTACCGGGGTCGCAGGGGTAGCAACTGCGACCGGGCCCTGGAGTTCTTCCAGTCAGGGGGGCCCAAGGGGTGCTGAGCGGTTGCTGAAGACGACCGCTCGGTAATTCTTGGGCCCCCCTGACTGACAGACATCCAGGACTCCTCTGCTGGCCGCCGCCGCCACCTGCCTCAGCGCTTCAACTCCTGTGTTGGAAGCGTGAGGCGTTTGTCTTGGGTGCCGGCGCTTCATGCTGGGCGCCGGCATATGACGTCATATGTCATATGACACACACTTAGGAGTAGATTCTCATTCCAACATATATTAATATAGACTCTCTCTTGTACTTCCTTACCTCATCTGCAGCTTTCTCTTTAGTCACATAATGTGGTCCCACTGTATTCCTGCCTCCCTGTGGCGATCCAGAATTATTCACAAAGAGCCTGTCCATCCAGGTCGAATCAGCCCTTTGTGAACAATTTTCGACCAGGCCAATGAAAGCAGAAACACAGTGGTCTACCACTCAGCCCTGCTCTGTATATGATATCACGCGCATTGGGAGTAATTATACGCGTGGCTGTGGGTTCCAACACAGATGCAGGAGCAAAATCTACTTTGCTCCCGCAGCCACACATAGACCAGCCCAAGTGGACACAGCCTATCGTGAAATCTCTGTATATGTATGGGTGATGAATAAACACTCTGTACACGAGCACTCCAACACCCTTAAGAAATTGTTTTAACCTCTGCCACTTAAAGAGGCACAAAGAAAGTGTACAGCTGTATTGCATTTCATGTGTTTCCTTATATCCATTTGAACATAATAGTTATAAAACCGTTATATATATTTAGCAAAAACAATAATAATTTCAAAAGATAAAAATATATGTTTGGTTTTAATGTCCCTTCAATTCAAGCAAGGGTGCTGGGGCTGACAGGTTCCAAGCAATAATTTCATCTCACAGGACATTGTACCAATATATTGTCTGTTGTCTTTTCCTACCAGAGGAACATCAACTCAGCCCACTGGCTTCCATTATAGTGTGGAATGGTGATCTTAGGGATTCTCCCTATAATGGGAGTAGAATGGGATAGATTGAGCTGTTTAAACTTTTATTATAGCCATTATAGAAACTGTGTAGATTAATGACCTATTTTCTTTATTGCCAACATTATCTCTGATAGATGCAGCTGAATCTTTTTCGTTGTGCTTCATTTTAAATTCAGTCTAGACAAGTGCACCTTCAAAGATCGATCAGTATTTTACATCCTTCCAAGGATGAATTTAACATATGGGACAACGTTATAGTTTCTATGTTCTTATACTAAAAGCATAAGGAACTTATTCTCCAATTCCAGTATAAAATGTCCCACAAGCTTCAAGTTTTCAGACAGATAATGAGTTAGATATGCAGCACTATCCATTGCATGCCAAAATCCTATACAAGGAGCAGACTACTTAGAAAAGTCAAACTTTCCAAATGTAGTCAGCCACCAAAAACTCTATTCAAAGCAATAACATGTTTGGAGGCTCACAACAAAAATACTGAAACATTTACTCAGGACACAAAGCTATTATGTCAATATCGGCAAAGGTAGTGGAAAATATTCCAGTCCATTTGAAAAAACTGTGAAACTGTGAAAATACTGAAAGCTTTCCCATTGTGAATATATATATCATTAAATGCAATGTGGTCTCAATATCAGAGAATGTTCTGTACTATTCTCTCATGTCATGAGAATTAAATAAAATAAAGGAATCTGGAAGAACTAAAAGAGACTTTTCTTAACATAAAGAGAGCCACAAAGGAGCAAGGGAAGTAGATTTTCATGGACTCTGTGACTGTTTTTTAGGGGTCCATGTGAAAGGCTAAAAATAGTCTAGATAATCAAGAGAAACCCAACACACTGTGTTTCGACTTTCCAAAATAACTATACTACATTAGAAAATGCTTAAAAATATCTACAGAGGCATGTTACAATAAAACTACCTATTATTTTGCAAAAACATGTTTTAAAAGAAAGTAGCAGGCAGCATAGGTCAATACAATGACTCATAAATACATCATATTTAAACATAATATTTTTAGAACCTGATAGCAGATTGAACTTATTTTCTGCTATTATGTAGAAACTTTACATTTTCTCAATAAAAAATATATTTTTTGGACATTCTAGTGGTGGTCCAAACCATTGTATTTACTGCAGGTGGTAGGAACTACATACACAATTGATTGTGTTTCTATTTGGCTAGGCTATTCACTATTCAGACTCCATCGCATGTAAAAAAAACTTTATGAACTAGCTGTTTAAACTCTAGTGAATAACCTTAGATGAAGCTTAGAATCTTATGGCTACTGTGCGGTCAACTCCACTCAGCATGACTTAATTAAAAAAACTCAAGTGTAAAATATGCAAAAAATCACCATCTACTAATATTCAGTATGATACTGGAGTTACAACTATTCTTTTATATTATAAATAAGGCCACAAGCATATAATGAAACATAAATACAGCATATTGGAGCTCAGAAATATCATTGAGATACTATGCTCTACTTTTCAACGCTTCTATACATTCACTGCTAATTGAAAGTTTCAGTGCCTTTAGAAATGCATGGATCAAAGAAAATCCCACCTGTAGAGATCTGTAGGTGAGATCTGAAGGTGAGTGTTGTTTTTAGTGAGTTATTTTTAACACGCATTCTTTGATTTGGTAGTAGAGGCTTTTTTTTTTTACCCCCAACTGTTCCACTAAATAGGTTTCATGAAAGGTTTTTTTTATTTCCCTTTTTCTGTGCGGCCTAACTGTACATTAATTGTATTTATATTATTCCGTATACTTATAATTACATAGTTCCACAATTTTTTTTTTTTATTATGCTTAACATAAATATTTATTTTGTTTAATGTCCAGAACTAATGTAATAACCTCGACTAGCGGTAAAACTGATCATTCGTGAACTGCTGTATACTGACGATCTACATTAAGAAAAATATTTCAGCACTTGTACTGAACAACCACAATACGAACAACCAAAAAAACGCCTCTAACTATATTTATATATCTCAAATTCTCATACATAGTGTATTTTTGTAATAAAACCAGATTTAATTAGATACGGGGCTAATCATGTAAGATTGCTATAAGCATTTATTCAGGGATCTGCATTTACTGAATTGATTATAAATATAACCTAGAACAACATTTCTTCGATAATAAAATGGAAATAGAATGACATTATGCAATGTCTGTTAAGAAACAAATTGGATTGCACATCCATGGAATGGTTTCAAAGGTAGTAAAAGCATCCAGCTACCTGTCACAACTCAGAATGCATCAACTCAGTAACACTGCAAACATTAAAATAAATGTAAATGCTATGTATTCCCATTATATTATCTATTATTTTGTACCATTAAGCTAGGTACAAAAACAGACAGACAGACAAACACAACAGTGAACTTGGTGCCTTGATAGATAGATAGATAGATAGATAGATAGATAGATAGATTATTTAGTGGTCTCATTCTGGTAGGGCCTACCACTTAGTGTTTAAGATATTTTTGCTCACAGACATGTCAACTTTTCAATACCACACTTACAGTTGACAGATATTGTAGAAAGCGAGAAAGATGGCGTATTAAATATCAGTCACCAGGAAATGAAAAAGTCTGTTTTGGTGATACACACAATATTAAGGTACAAAACATATTATTTTAGTATGTTCTGAGAAGTATTCTAAAATGAAGAATGATCACTGAAGGCAGCAGAGTAGGAAATATACCCCTTATTGACCAGGGTGACCTTTATATCCCTACATATAAAAAACACAAATTTATTGTTAATGAAAATCACTTCTTCAGGACCTTTACTGCCTCTTGGTAACATATCATTGCTCCACAGACTTGTGCATTCGGATTTGCATGAAGTTCGAAACATCCAAAAATGGATGGCAAAAGCACAGAAATGTGGAGATGGTCTTGTTGATGGTTATGACTGTGATTGATGGGTCTTAGATTACGAGCCATACATGGAGGAAACACAGAACATATCTTCCAGTAATAATTTCTATGTTAGATGTGTCGCTCCTTTTCCTCTGCAGCAGCAGCATTACTATGACACAGGTTCCCCTACATGCACTGGCAGCACTACCAGAACCACCATCATAAACATCACAAAGAATACTATCATGAAAAAAACACTAGTACCACTTCTACCTCGTCTGGTGGGCAATGCCGTTGTAAAGCGTAGGAGCATTCTGAAAGTGTGAGAGATTGCATAGTGAAAGGTAGTGAGCCAGGGTAAAGTGAGATTTCACCAGTTCTGATATGAATCAACAAATACACAGTGCTGCCTTGCTTCAGGGGGAAACTGAAGGCATTAACGCCAACAACAAACCCACAAAGCCACCACCAGCTACAGCAGCTGCTGCTACAGCAAAGGTGTCATGGATCTCCCTCATTTGGGAATGCCCCCTGAATCTTGTACCGAATCAAAAAAGGCCCCCAAATTACATCCAAACCGAACAGTCTGAAAACGAAGTTGGTTGCCCCAAAAACGAATGCAACTGTAGTTAATTGTAGTAATTGTTTTCTAACCACTTTAGGAAATAAGTACAACATCAATTTTGTAAAGGTATGCACAATTTTTTTATGTACCAGGTATGTACAATTTTTGTGTGTCCCTATTTAATGGCTTCCTTAGAATTAACTTTTTTTATATTAAAGGGTGACCTTGTAAGCATAATGAAACTTAATCTATCTACAGCCTGTAAATTTCTTAAAAGCGTAACCTAGTCACGCTAGTTCAGTTACTTAACACTGAAGACTGTTGGAAAGATATTGTCGATTTTGTCTGGCAACCCCTATTACTACCATGTCCTGAAGTAAAGGTAAGGAGGGCCAAAAGCAATTATAACTCTGATTGGTAGCATTCCTCCATGGGCTCTTGTTGTCTTGGGAAAGTATTTTTTAAGAGATGAGGCAGGAATGGACTTTGAGTTACATATATATTAACCACATTGAACTTATAATATTTTCTCTATTTAAAGCACAAGTTGCACCTCTGCACATTTTATGCTAATATATAAATAGTTTGAATATTATTGTCATTTTGAGGTATTCTGTGTTTTAGCTCTAATGTCATAGGAAAAGTCATTAAGGTAACTCAGGGTTAGTGAATATATTTTGAATATTAATTTTAGCAATAAACTTGAAGATAGAAAATTATCAGTGTCTTTAGTCTGTGAATAACAAAATGCAAATGCCTGCTTGTAAAAAAGTAGAAGCTAGATGTCTGTGAAATATGGATATTTAAGAGAACGGGGACATATAGCTGGCAAGAAATGGCAAATGCTAAGTGTATTGCTGGAATTGATTTTCTCCTATACACATTAATTTAATTAAACTATGTACAAGTCTATTCTTTGCCACCTCCCCATTATTTTTAAAGCTCTTCTAATTTTGCTTAATGCCAAATTAGTACTTTGTCCTTCTCTTGGAAAAATTGGAAAGTCACATACACAAGTAACTGAAATCATCAAAATGGTTACTTTGGATAGAATTTAATTCCATACCATACCTGTTCATTTTCATATTATTATAATAAAGTGAAAAAAGTGCTTTACATTCAAAGTGACAAGAAATATACAGACCCCCACTGATTGCTGGTGTACTTGGCACTGTTTTAACTAAAAGATATTAATAAAATTAATTAATAAGCTACATAAAATAAAATAAAATAAAATACATCATTCTTAGATATACCTGAAGACAAGCACGATTGCAGCCCCTATACTAAAATATACCCTAAATAATGATCAAACTAGGTGGAGTGTAGGTGGACACGATATAAGACTATATTTTGAATCATAATTTTAGAAATATTTCTTGAATTATTATGAAAATGTACTATATTTGCTGTTGCTAAATGTTATTCATAAACATAATACATTTCCTTTTTTTTAAGAAATTGGCCGCTTTAGTATGTTTCATAATTCTTTTATACTCTTGAATCCAATTTATTTAACTTTTAATGATAATAATTGACAGGACATATTTAAATGGCAAATTTGGAGAGATGCCTGAGAAGTGTAATCCCACAATGCATACCCTAAACAATTATCAATTATCAATTTATTTGGCACGCTAATAGAAAAAATAATTCTAGCAAAGGGTCTTTTTTTATTCAGCTAGATTCTGTCCATTAAAACCGATACGAAAAAATTTGTTGTAAGAAAATTATCTTGTACTTGTGAATAACATGTAGGGCTGCAACAACTAATCGATATATATATATATATATATATATATAATCGAATATGAATGCACAAGTCTAGTAATAACCCTACTTACCCAGATCAGTATTACACCTCACTAGTTATGCCATTAAGCATTCACGATATCATGGTTTGTGATTACAAATGTTCTATTATGTGTTTCTATTAGTTCAGTTCTGCTCCAGACAGAATACCAAACAAATCTAATCTGTTGCAATGACAACCTTCATGTTTAGTGTAATACACAAATATCAAAACATACTCTCGGAGTTAAACAATGCATTATTGTATACCACACTCCTATACCTGTGTTTCTCCCACAGACTCTGGGTGGAGCGAGGGGAAAGTTCTGATCGCCCTACTCACCGCCCACTTCCCCATTACAAATAGCATGTGTCGCACGTCTGCGGGATCATCCAGTTACTTGAGGAGGGCCACTCTCAACTTCAGCAGGGCCGTCCACTAACGTGAGCAGGACTTCAGCAGAACCTCATACCCGCATCCCTTAAGGGAGGTTCCGTGTAGCGAGAGCCTGAAAGTTCCCAGTTATGCACATTTTATCCTTATTCAACTTTCCATAAGATTTTAATTATTGTGCCTTAATTTACACAATGCGACTTACCGCTGGGAAAGGGCTGCTACTTGCTATTCTAATTGGCATATGCACTCCATTTTTACCATCAGGAATTTGAATGGCAAATTGACAGACACTTGCTATTTGGTTATTCTAGTGAAATGCAGACTTTTCCCTATCCCACTGTTTTTATAGTTGTAGCATATCGAGCTGTCAGACACAGTCAAATTGAAAAAAAAGAAAACCTATTCATCTGTTATAGTCATTAATTAGCATCTGCACAGTCTCAATCTACTAATTTGTAAATTTCAGTGGTGGATAATATTTTTACCTATCTGCTGATAGGAAGCGGATAGGTACCTATCCGTGGGCAGAAATTTCCTACCCACCTTTCCCCTCACCTACCCCAATACTCCCTTACCTCATCCCCATTGCCTACCTTTCTTGGCTCAGGAAAGGGATTTCCTGGTGGGAGGCAAATGTTAGTTATTCATTAATAGGAAAAATTATATGGTCATGGTAGTAGTAGCTAACAGATCGTCATGAACCTGCACAACATGAGAACTTGCTGCGCCAGTGGGCCTTTTTTCAATTTCTGGGGCGGGGGGGCAAGTGCCCCCTCTTGTCCCCCTCCGAATGCTATGATTATATATATTATATATGAAATGTCCAGAAATGGTTTTCAACTAATATTTTGTTCTAATGTTTTTGCAGCATACTTGTCCTGTGTATCTTCCCAGCAAAGTAAAAAACAGCTAAATACAAAATTAATTAGTTTAAGAATCATGTGTAAAAAAACAACAAAATTCAAACATAAAACAAAAATAAATATTGTAATGCTGAATGAAATAGCAGAAATACCAAATACTTGCTTTAAAATCATACCAAGCTGATTAGGTGATTGTAGTAAGAAAACTCAAGATCCTAATATCTTGTGCGACAATTGGGCAGGCACTGGGCAATTTAGTATCAAATATAAAATGAATTCACTGTAGAAAGTCTGTATATTTAAAGAGATGATTAGATATTTTGTTATTAGTCATGGCAACATATAAAAGAAGTCCTCCTGGTTCTGGACTGCTCCCGGATCTTCTCTGGTCCAACTGTATTATTTTGGCCTCTTCAAGTACTTTTGCAACAGGGCAGAGGCTCCACGTACACCACGGAGAGGATGTTCCCATGGTGTGCATAGACTCCACTCTATTGAAGAAGTACTCAGAAGAGGTCAAAATAATAGTCAGCATGAATCAGCGGGAATTTTGGTTGAGAATGTTCGTTATTGCGGAGAAAGTTAGTCGTAGGTATTGAATTAAGGCCCATGTGTCTCAAAGACCAAGCAAATGACCTCAATAAAGAGGAAGATTCAGTTGTACATAGAACATAGAATGCATTAACTGACTGGAAATATTCAATTATGCACAAACCAATAATTTCCAATGTGCAACGTTTAAGAATGTGTGAACGTCTTGAACATTATTCAATATTAATATAACACTTCTTATTTATAAATATTAACAATACTCATTAATATATTAGGATATTGGTCAAATTAGTGTATTATACTGTCCAATTTTGATAATTTGAGTGTCTAAAAAAAACTACTACACTATGTACAGCCCAATGCATTTGACAGAATTGTGCTTTGCAAGTTTATACTATGTATGTATTATTCAATAGCTAGAACTGTCTATTTAGTTGAATGTCACTGTATCAGATTTACTGGTCAGTGAGACTTTCGTTTGATAAATCTTTTTCCCATGTACTGTCTCTCCCGCAGAAACAATACACTGCTCATGAGACAGGATAGTGAAGATTTAAGTGGTGTATAGATGAAAAAAATTCAATTCAAAATTCAATCAATTTAGCAGAGAGTAATTTTCTACTCTAAGACAATTACCATAATGTTCAATGGCTTCTAAACATGTGTGGATACCAATGATTGATATTGGCTTTTAACTCTCCTAATTTGATGGCACCCAAGCAATTCACAGTTTCAAGTATCTGAAATCCACTGCTTCAATTCCTACTGGACATGGTTTTTGGCATTTCACATCTTTATACTACAATAGACAAATGACAGTATGCATCAAAAATAACATATGCCCACCTAGTTTAAATTTCGCAGATATTCATATTTGTATTAATCTAGAATACAAGCAAAACCATCTGAAATATCTAATGTTCATGCCCAGAGAGTAAAATTACTTCCTGTAGACAAATGCACATCAAAAACATCTACAGTAGCTACAGTTGTGTATTTACCTGGGACACTGCCCAAGGCCTGAACCAGAGCAGTCTCCATTGCGGCGGTCATCCTCACTGTGGAGCAGAGATATGATGTCATAACCTGGAACTCTGCGTCCTAAGGACACACTGAGCCTTTAACAGGCTTTATCAGAGATATCTCTTGTAACCAGCCCATTAAGCAGCAGCACACTGGGAGGAATGATCACCAAAAAGGGCACCCCCTGTCAGCCTAGGCCACAATACAACGTTGAGTAGTTTAAGTCACTACCTGTCACAAAGGGCATTCTGGAGCACTGTATATCTTAGTGAATAATATTGGTATCACTATGGGCCATCACTATCACTAAAGTTACTCTTTTAATGCAGTGTCTAAAAGGGTCACACTATCAATTTAAAATTTAAAATGTACACTACTTCCACATATCCGTCTGAGCAAATAGTTTTTCTCATTTCTTACTTATTGTTTTTCTAATGTGTACATATGTGTAGGGCTGCAACTAATGATTATTTTCTTTTATTTAATTTTTTGGATTAATCGATTAATCGGGTGAATGTTTAATTTATTTAAAATAATTTAATAAAGTAACGTAGGATGTAAACAACAAAAACCGCAGAATAAAAAACTTTGATAAAAATGCATTTCTTGTTTTTATTAACACTGAAGACCCCATTAACCACATAACCCTAAACCACCCATAAACTATAAACTGCCTCCAATTAAACCCTAAACATCACACTTAACTATAACTGCCCAAAATTAACCCTTAAACACCCCATTAACTATAACTGACCCTAACTTTTAGCAGCCCAAATATAAATTTTATATTCACCAGTTAGATGAGTTCTTTCTTTCTCCCTGTCCCTCCCTGCAGTGACTGCCGATTGGACCCGCCCCTTTCTCCCTGTCCCTCCTTGCAGCCAATCGGCAGTGACTGCAGGGAGGAACTGTAAGTAGGAGCTGCTGCTGTGAGTCAGACTAAACGGATTATAAAAGGAGGGGTATTTTTCAGAGCATTTGCTGTGAAAAAAACCCTCATTTTATAATCGATAAAAATTGATTCAACTAATCGATAATGAAATTCGTTGGCAACAATTTTCATTATCGATTATTAGCGATTTTATCGATTAGTTGTTGCAGCCCTACATATGTGTGTGTACAGTATGCATTAAACCATTTTAAGGGAATTTCATGATTAGAAGTCATCTCATACATCATCAATGAAAGGGCAAAAAAGGGCACTGGGTGCTTGGGAAAGGCTTTGATATACTGGACACAAATAGGAATCAGGGAATAAATGAAGAGGTGGTGGAAGTGAGATGGGCTGGTGGAGTAAATTCAGTCCGTAAGGGGATTAAATTGTGGGTGGAATGAAAGAAGGTTTTTAAGAGGTACGAGAGGTGGCAGCTTGGTTGAGAATTGCCAGTTCATACAAGTCATTGGAAAATAACATGGGGAATTAGTGGAACCTAGAAGCACACATATGAACTTCTCAAGTTTAACTTCCTGGAGCTCCCTATTATAGGAGGTAGAAGTAAGAGGATAATAGGTAGGAGTAAGAAGCTAGATGGGGAATGTTATGGCTAAAAACAGCCCTGTGTTAGCAGTGCTTCACTTGGAGTGCCTAGAAGAAGCACAGTTGTCTAATCTAATTTGGTATGTAATGTGGGATTCTTAAAATTAACATGTCATGAAATATCCTTATAATAGACTTGTGCCCCGGCGGAAAGTTTGTGTTCATTTTCATGTTCGTGTTCAGAGAAAAAAAAATTATTCTTATTCCCCAAGATTCATCCATCTCCGTCTTCTCTTTAGACAAAATGCATCCAACATCTTTGTTTTCAGAAATCCCATTCATCCGCCCGGTTGCCATGGAATCAATAAAAACAAGTGTAGTTAAAATAGCAGCCACGGCGGCAAACTATTGAACTAAGAGTGTTGTTTTGCGCATGTTCGTTTTTTCCGCCCCAATGTAAATTTTGGCATGAAAATGAATGTGCAAGTCTACTTTATAATAATAAATAAATAAATAATTTATAATAATGTTTACCTTTTAGAATATACTAAACCATGATCATATATTATTTATGTTTACATGAAATTATTTACTTTTAGTGTATACATATTAATACCAGTAACTGAATGATGGATGCTCTGTTTAATAACTAGAGAACATCTTCGGTTGATGTTACAAGTAATCCGTCCTAACTAAGCATGCTTTGTGTTGACTATGCAAATACTGTAATTAAAATGTTTGGGCAGTGTTGAAAAGCTCTAAAGAGACATAGGATATATTGTTATGCCAAAACAGTTTGAGTGCAGTGTCAAGTAAGCAGACCTCAATTATATTCTAGAGTTTTTTAACCCCTTCGTTCCCCTATAGACATACCGGGACGTCCAAAAAACGCCCACAAAGAAACCCCTAAGGACGTCCCGGTACGTCCAGCCCTTCGTGCAGCGTCAGGGACACATCCCTGCCGCTGCACGGGAGACCAGGCTGTCGTTTGACAGCCTGGACTCCCCACTGACAGCAGAAGCCGGCTTCTGTCCGATCGCCTGTAACAGCTTCCGGCATGAAAGCCGGTAAGCTGTTACCGGTAAACTGCCCGATCGATCGGGCATTCCCTTCCGGGTTGCGTCACTGCTGACGTAACCCGGAAGGTCATCGGAGGACAGGATATCCCCCTAGCACTGCATCAAAACGGGTGGGACAAAGAGCTGCGGCAGGGCCATTGAGCGGCGTGGTGCGTGCACAATGGCTGCTTTAATTTCATTAGCGGCCGGTGGAGGCCACACAATGGCTGTCTTACATTGCAGACGCAAAACCCTGTCTTTATCCAAATTCCCCTGCTAACTACCGCCCCATATCATTACTTACTTAATTACTTAATTACCAGAAAAAATGGCCACTACTCTATCCTAATCTTACTTGACCTCTCTGCTGCTTTTGACACAGTTGACCACCCCCTCCTCCTGCAGACTCTCAGCTCTCTTGGTCTCCGTGACACTGCTCTCTCCTGGATTAATTTGTATCTTTCCAACAGATCCTTCTCTGTGTCTTTTGCTGGCGACTCCTCCTCTTCAATGCCTCTGTCTGTTGAAGTACATCAGGGTTCTGTCCTGGGTTTTCTACTATTCTTGATCTATACTTCCTCACTTGGAAAAAGTTATCAACAACTTTGGCTTCAAATACCACTTCTATGCAGACGACACACAAATCTATCTCTCCTCACCCAGTCTCTCCGCATCTGTCCTCTCTCAGATTAGTAGCTGCCTATCTGGCATCTCTTCCTGGATGGCCTCTCACCACCTCAAGATAAACATGTCTAAGACTGAGCTCCTTCTAATCCCTCCCTCTAACTCTATTCCCCTTTCTGACCTTTCTATCACTGTTGACGGTACCACTATCTCTCCATCACCACATGTCCGCTGCCTCGGAGTGACCCTAGACACACATCAAATCCCTCACATCAAATCACTCTGTAAATCCTGCCACAACCAAAATTCATCCATTCCTGACTGCCAGCAACACAAAACAACAAATCCACTCCCTCGTAATCTAGGCAGTCTAGACTACTTACCGGCCTCCCTCTCTCCCCTCTTCAATCTGTCCTCAATGCATCACCCAATGCTCAGCATCTTCCTCACCTCTCTGCGAGTCCCTCCACTGGCTCCCCATCCATAGCAGAATTAAATTCAAAATACTAACTTTATCCTACAAAGCTCTCACTAACACCGCTCCCCTCTACCTATCCTCCCTCATCAGCTAATATACTCCAGCCCGCCCTCTAAGATCAACAATGACCTGCTCCTTGCATCTTCACTTATCACTTCCTCCCTTGCCCGCCTACAGGACTTCTCTTTCCCGTGCTGTCCGACTCTCACCAACTCTACCCTCCTTCAAACACTCCCTAAAAACTTTTCTCTTAAGGAAAGCCTACCTACTGACCTAAATATCAAAACTTCTCTCTCACCCACATACAACCCTTATCTCGCCATGCATTAACATCATTCACTACCACACAGTCCTCACCTCCTGTTTCTCACCCATTATCCACCTAGATTGTAAGTTACTGCGGGAACAGGGCCCTTCATTCCTCTTGTATCTGTATGTCAATTGCTGTATTGTACTTGTCGTTATCTGTAATATTTTTCATCTTGTACAGCGCTGCGGAATCTGTTGGTGCTTTATAAAAGAAAAACAATGTATTAAAAGGTTAACATGTGTACAATGCTGGGAGTAACTATCTTAACTTCTCGTTTATATAATGCTCCACCCCATTAAGTTATTTATCATCTTTTGTTAGCTACTGTACCGGAACCACCTAGTACTGCATGCAACATTTTATCTACTGGGGGGAAAAAGAAACAACTCTTACAGTTTTAAGTTTTACAAATATATTATTATTATTTACATTTTCTAGTCAGTTGTAATATGACCCCAGCACTTATGGGGTTAATAAAAAAATAATACATTATTTTTTGTCAATACACATCTATCTATTCAACACACTTTTTAGTGATGCTGATTTTCTCCTAGCAATACCAATGAGCTGTAGCTTTTTGCAAAGAATGACGACTTTACTGTTTAAGAAATGCGTAGTCTAACAACCCTGCATGTTAAATAATCCAGATATATAACTTAAATTGCATATTTTTGGTATTTGCGTCAAACCATCGACCTTTAACAGATGACTTCCGAGGCATTTACTGATTTACTCGACTCACGCAGTCTATCGAAAACAGCTGCTAGTTAAAAACTACATCTGTATTTGCAAATATGAATGTCATTTTAACCCTTTGAAGTCTTGAATACCAGGCTTATTTTGACTCCTGGGTGGCCTTGTCAATCATAGATATACATCATTTTAATCAGGATTTCTTTCCAAAAGAATTGCAGGTTACCTATAGCCTATTGTTATTCAAGAAAAAAGTTGACAATATGGGTTATAGCTGATTGGATATATGTTGCTTTATGTGACCAGCAGGGCCGGCCCTGCCATGGAGCAGAGTGGGACAATTGCCCCAGGCGGCACTTTTGAAGAGGCAGCACTTTGCTGCCCCAAGCACCTTTTTTTTTTAAGCGGAGGAGAGAGAGGGGCGCCGAGTGGTTTTCGTTTACCCGCTCGGCACCCCTCTCTCGTCTGCGAGCCCTCTAGCTTGGTCTCAGTGCCGGCTTGTAATGCTGAGTGCCGGAATATGACCTCATTTCTGGCGCTCAGCAGTGAAGCAGCGTGCACCGCGGCAGAGCAGGGAGACTCACTGCAGGATTGCTGGAAGGGAAGTGAAGTACAAAAGGGGGTAGGGTAGATAATAGGGAGGGAGGGGGGTAGATAATGAGAAGGTAGGGATAGGAAGGGTAGATAATGAGAAGGGGGGGCGGCATTTCAAACTAAGCCCCAGGCAGCACTATGTCTTGGGCCGGCCCTAGTGACTAGATATGCCATAAATTACAAAAATCTAAATCATTTGGACTGTACACAAATAAGAGATCACAGACTACCCAATTTTAGGGATACTGAAATTCTCATCTCATGACATGAATGAACTTGGGTATTAATTGTGTCCCATGCTTTCTCTTTATTTCTCTTTCCATTCTGCTCCTCTCTAAAAAGGTCCATAAAGACATGGTTGGATGATTTTGGTGTGGAAGAACTTGACTGGCCCGCACAGAGGCCTGACCTCAACCCTATCGAACACCCTTGGGATGATAGAAACTCGGAGCCAGGCCTTCTTGTCCAACGTTAGAGCCTGAACTTACAACTGCTTGTATAAATGGGCAAACATTCCCACAGAAACACTCCAAAATGCTGCGGAAATAGTGGAAGCTGTTACAGCTGTGAAGGAGGGAACCAACTATATGTTAATGTCTTCGTATTTAGAATGCAATGTAATAAAAGCCCATGTTGGTATAATGGTCAGGTGTCCCAATATTTTGGATTATCTAGTGTCCTGGATGGGGTAGTAGATCCTTTATAAAGCAATGCACCTTCTAAATGATCTACTACCCCATCCAGGATGACACAAATCAAGTCCTAGAAGACAATATCAGTCTTTGACATTCTTGAAAGATTAATTATCAAGAATTTGGAAGAATGTTTCAGAAGTGTTCTTATTAATATGAAATGACTCAATCAACAAGAACATCCCATTGATTGCTATTATGATAAGCCAACTTTTTAAACTTTTTTTCACTGTACATCGGGGTAACCCAGTAACTTCCAGTAAGTTCTTCTTATCAGTCTAATTACTGTTTAGCGAACAACTGTCTGAAATCTTGATTTTATGACCATTATATGTAAATCATGTGTAGTAAATACATATGCATCCATCCATCGATGCAAAACACATTAACTGAAAGTATTGTCAGTAAGTAAAGAGATTGATTTCAATAATATTTATATGCAATAATTATATGTGTAACGGCCCCGTACGTAGCATGTCCCCCGAGTACCCGCGACTAGCGGGTAATTGACACTTACCTCCTCGGTCCTCCTCCACCCACGATCCCCCGGATGCATCGGAACATTACGGCACCGATGCCTCACGGTGCCGGAGCGCGGCGGTTCGTAACAACAAACCGCCACAGAGAGCTGCACGTCACGCCCCCTTCCTCTCTCATACCCCTGTGGAGACGCTGGGATGTCCACTGGACACCGGCAAGACAGGGGGCGGGGTCTGGGGAAGCGGCACATTTAAAAGCCGAGCACTGACACTCATTCAGTGCTCGGTTGTTCTAATGGTTGAGTGCCCTAAGCTACTTTCTGGATACTGTTGATACTCTTGATCCTGATACCTGTTGCCGGACCCTGCTTGCTACCTGACTACTCTTGATCCTGATACCTGTTGCTGGACCCTGCTTGTTATCTGATTACTCTTGATCCTGATACCTGTTGCCGAACCTTGCTTGTTACCTGACTACTCTTGATCCTGATACCTGTTGCTGGACCCTGCTTGTTACCTGATTACTCTTGACCCTGATACCTGTTGCCGAACTTTGCTTACCACCTGACTACTCCTGATCCTGATACCTGTTGTTGAGCCTTGCCAAGTTACCTGGCTGCTCTCAGCCTGATACCTATTGCCAGACCTTGTTTGCTACCCAACTGCTCTCGTCTTGACACTGGTTGTTGGACTTTGCCTACATTAGGCTGTACTCCTCGCTCCTATCCCTGCGTACTGGTTTCCACACCTGACCCCATCATAATAATATGATAATAAAATGACAATAAAAACAAAAGAACCGGTATGACTATTATCCTGGCTGATGTTTCTACTTTCTTCTCATTCTTGATTGAGGGTGATACATTTGTATCCAGTGAGTACCCACTCCTCTGTTTCCCCTGTCTCTCTCACCGAGAGCATTTTTGGATATTCCTTGTTGCTACCTACAGAGTGGAGTTCACATTTATAAGCAGCTCCGGTGCTCTCCTGAAAAAATAACAAACATTTTAACTGGTACCTATAAAACCCACATGTGTTACAATCAGCATTAACAGGCCAAAGATATTTTTACAATGCCTTATTAAATGTTTATTTGTTGTAGTTTTCATTTGTTTTTGATTATGATACACAATGTCAACCCACTTCTATTGTGAGCATTGGTTTAATTAGGGTACTTCTGTTAAAAAATAGCTGTGGCTATGGTTTGAAACGGCCTGTTCTAATAAATATCAGCCAACCAAAGCACACATTTACTAATAAAACAGACACGTAATGCATACTATTGAGAAATATACTTTAAAGAAACCCATGCTATTTTTTTAAATTCTAATAATGAATACTGTTACTACTCATTATAATGCACACATAATCAGCTTTAATTGTAATTTTTCACATATGAACTTAAGAGACCATATAGAAACATAAGTCTTCTTCCACCTATTGCCATCACGGTCTCTTATTTTCAGTAAACATCTGTAAAGCTGTTGCAGATTAAAACATTGTCCATAGACCCAGGAGTCCAAAATATCATCCTCTCTTTTTATCATGGAGATCATCACCTTAATGGGATCATCAAAACTTAAAGAAAGGGCTCCTGCATTGTTCTTCTTGTGGTTTCTAGAAAATATAGGAGATACAGAAGATAAAGAATGTTTTACGTAAACCTTTGCATAAAGCTTTTCAGTTCACACTTTTAATGTGGCCCCAGATTTTGTTTTTATTGCCTAAATCCTCCTTTTTGTCTATCCCATAAACCATAACTCCACATTTAGCCACACTTAGCTGAATGTGTTTTGGGGCCTCTGCATCGCTCAGTCTCTGATCATGATGTCTTGATTAAGGGCTGTTGTTTTGATATATCACATCAATATTTTGTCACAATAAATTTAAGTAGTGATTAACTTGTCCCATGTGTGATCCAGTCTCTTGATAAAAGTCCTAAACTGGGACTGACACTTTTTTTTAACTGTAAATTGCATTTATATATTTGATTTTCTTTCAAACTTTCTGGTGTCAACTTTTTCTTTAATTGTATACAGTTTGTTTCACAGTGTGAAAAAGAAAGAACACCCTCTTTGAATTCTATGGTTTTACATATAAGGACATAATAATCATCTGTTCCTTACTAGAACAGATAACTAGATAAATATATCCTCAGATAACAATACATGACATATTACACTGTCATGATTTATTCAACAAAAATAAAGCCAAAATGTAGAAGTCATGTGTGAAAAAAATACACCTTATGATTCAATAGTTTGAAGAACCACCTTTAGCAGCAATAACTTGAAGTAATCGTTTTCTGTATGATTTTATCAGTTGTGTTTTCCCTAATAGTAATGGGGCTGCAGATTATTCTGATGTTCATTAAATAAACTGTAATGTAATAATGTAATTCTTAATTTCCACCTGGTACTAATAAAATGCTCGTTTTGACAAACAGCAGTTTATAAATACTATAACAGCCTGTTTTAGATATCTTTGGTATCCCTGAGGTATATAAACAGTATATTAGTCAGAGGCAATGCGGCATCTTGCAAGTTAAGATAAAGCCCTACTTTATTTTCCAAATGTCACAAATAATTGCTTGGCCTTCAATGTACACAATATTACATTTACATAGTTACTATATCTCATGTCATGATCCTATTGTATTCATTGCCTATTGCTGGTACAGTTGGTATAGAACTTAGGCCTGATTGGGGATTAAAATTGGTCCTGGGACTTTAATACCAGCACATAATAAATAGCTCAAGTGCTTATGTTGACTCGGATCAAATGGTCCAGCCTGCGGCCCTCCAGCTGTTGCAGGACTACATCTCCCATATTCCTGACCCAGCCCCCTAGCTGAAAGAGCATTATGGGAGATGTAGACCTGCAGCAGCTGGAGGGACGCAGGTTGGACACCTCTGTCCTACACTCTCACATCATGCAGCTACATGTATCCAGTCTAGGGGGTGCATAATAAGGGAGCTGATCTGCTACAGTACTCAAGTTGAAGTAATGGTACTGTAAGTGTCCGCACATGGATGGAACATTGGACAATGTTAGTATGGGATATACTGAATGATAGCCACAGCTTGGGACACATTAATATCCAAGTCATATGATACATACAGTAACCCTTACAGTGGTCTGTTACTTCACCAAATCCTAAATATTTCCATCCTGTATATTTAAAAGCATATGGAATGAGCTTTTGCATATCTAAACATTCAATATATCTGCAATTGAAATGTACCTTGTGTTTGTATCATTGTCATTATTTAATTTAATAAAATCCAAATTAATATTTCATTTAATAAAGAAGCTCACTAAGAATTTCAAACTTGGAAAGAAATGAGGATAGCTGCTTGATGATATTGATGTATACTTTCAGATATTGATGTCTCAGATATCAAAGTTATGCCTATATTAGACTGAAGTATTTTTTCTAAGGCATTGCATAATGTTTCTTTATAGAACAGTTTATCTCTGTTTACTTCTTTATACAGGGGTGTAACTAGAAACCACAGGGCTCTGGTGCAAAAATTCACCAGGGGTCCCCCAACTTCCAACAGTTAGTCTGTGCCATCATTGCCCACACAACTGGTCTGTGCCTTCCTTGCCCCCCCCAACCCCCTTCTAACATTATACACAATTACTCGTACTCACTAACACATGGATGCCAATCATGGAAGTGTACATATCCATGATTGGCTCTGTGCCACAAACACAGTAATGGTAGCAATTGATTGATGAAAAAGAGAAGGGGAGAAAACTATCTCACCATTAGTTTCACCTTCAAGAAAACCAGAACATCACTCTTATTTCATGAATCTGTTTTGAATCTCATCCTGCTGGCTTTTGAATACAAACTAAGTTAACACATTTATAGAGACAGAATTTTTTCACAGGATGCAATTTAGTCTTAAAGTCTGTTTTATATTAAAGAAGCCTTAATGTGCAACAAGACATACTGCTCCAATACCCCTATGCTATTATAATGTATATGACGAGAGCTAAAAACAAATGCTTAGCGTGTGATACAAAAAATGTTTCCAGTTGAACTTCATCCATCAAGCTTACTCTTAATATTGATATTTCAAGCTGTTCCACAGAAAGGGCATATTAATACACGTGTACAGATTTTTATTTATTTTTTAAAATTATATGTTATCAATTTTCCGCTTTTTTAAAAAAAAAAAACAAACTGAGGCTTTGAAGTCTGTATGTTTAAATATTTACAATTTTAACCCTGTTTAGAAAAGTTAATCCAGTGGCCATATTTTGCAAGAGACTGTTAATACTGCCAAAATGTTGACATGCATGGATTTATTAACATTGTCATATGAAAAAGGGGTCTTAAACTAGCATCCCTGGCCAGCCCCTGGAATCCCTGGCTATTGGAGAAGGTAACTCCTTTGCAGGGACTTGATATCAGCTTTTCCTACCCAATAAAGTAGACAAATACTCATTTAGCGTACTGACTATTTTATACACTGAAGGTGTCAAAACAATAGACATCAGGCATTAGCATGAATAAACCAATCAGAAGAGATAGCTTATTCCACACTTTGAGGAAGGGATAAAGTGGCCCATGGGAGGATTGTCTCCCTCTGGAAAGTGAGGACTACTAATCATAGGAGCATATTATCCTATGGGGGTGACCAATTGGAGACGTACTTGCCTTCTCAGCGTCATTAAAGGAGGATCAACAAAGCCAGCCCAGCTCAAACTACCTTGTATTTGGCCAAGTGATCCTTATACCAAGACAACTCTACTTCTGTTAGGCACCAGTGTATGCAGATGGAGTATACGTACATCATTTAGTGGTCACTGGCCTTAAAGCCTCAGTGCTACGTTTATTGCCAAATCTGGCCATGAAATGGCCCAATGTAAATTAGAATATAATCTCTAAATAATGAGGAAACTTGAAGAAAAACTTGACAGTTTTATTAAAAATACAATTTCTGTAGGCAAATAAAAATACCTTCTCCATGAACTGAAAAAGGGCTAAGTACAGTTGCTCCTTTTATTGTGTTTTGCTTGTTTTTTTCCTCTGAATGCTCAACTATTTTTAAATGAAACAGTATATTTAAGAAATAGGCACTAAAGACTAGTTTTTTGCAAATCTAATATGATCTCTGAGGAAAGGAAGCATAGTTTAAAATGTTTATTTTTTCCAAATTGTAAATATGTATGGAGCCATTTTTATAATAAATTAATTGCATGGAAACCTAACCAACCATTCATTTTAATATTTCAACTTTGTATATGTTTACATATTCCAAACCTGAGAAAAATACTTTGCTTATAAACTGTTTTATAATCATGATGATACTAATAAATAAGAACTGTTTGGTAGCAGAGGTGCTTTGTTAATACTATTATTAAATGTATCTTCAGATGCTTTGTGTTTCAGAAATGTTACAGTAAGTATGGCTCTTACTAGGTACTATTTTACTTGATGGAACCTTGTGCCTTGCTTTACTTGTGTGGCTTCTGTTGCATAGTAATATTCAGGGATTCTCTGGATCTGGGCACTTCTGTGATTTTATCCTGAACTATCTACATGCTTCAACCAAATGCTCTTTCTGCTCCAATTAAGTACCCCCTCCCTATTCCCCATACATGTTAAATACCCTGTTCCTTAACCCCTGCTTCAGCAAGTCCCCCCTTACCCTTCCCAGGGCGATTCCTCCCAAGACCTTCAACACAACCCCTGCCTGCTCTTCTAGTGAGGCCTGGTGATGGTGCCCTTTTATCCATGTTTTGCAGACATGATCCAGTAAGGGATCTCTCCTGAACAGACCTCCATAGCTGTTCCCACCCTGAGTCCTTGTGGCAAAATAGCCAGGATTTTTACAATAATAGCCAGTATGATAAAAGTATACTATGATTTTTTTCATTTAATTGTGTGTAAAACAAATATAAGAGAACACAAATCCTACTCCAGTTTGAAGATTGACTAGACAATATTTCGAGCTATCAAACTAGGCAGCTAATTCACTTGCAAATAACATAAACCCAGCTAAAGTTAAAATGAAAATACTCTTTATGCAGTACCCTTTTCCAGGGTATCAGGGCTCACGGTTAATTGACTTTTCTTCCTAATTTATCAGTCACGGAAAAGAGGTCAGTTAATGACCAATACCTGGCAATAAGTGTATTTAGATATCTGGGAGTGTCCTGAAAACCACCAGGTTGGTGAGTACTAGAAGTGTGCATTCATATTTGGGAGAAAATGAAAACGAACACGCATGTTGTGTTTTTGTTGTTCAAACCGAATACCGAATGAACTAAGATGACGGCGGGTAAACGTGCACAAAGGCAAAGAAGCACAACATGAAGAATCGTCTTCGTAAATGTCTCCTAGTCAATCACTGTTTTTATAGCATAGCAGGGGCTAACAGGAACGGGAATGCGTAGGATCGCTCCAGGAGTAGGTAAAGAGTAGCTGCCCTTCAATGGTTGATGCCAGAGGAGCGCCTGCCGGCGAACCAATAGAGTCACTCTTATAGACCTTTATAATTGAAATCCTGATGCCGAAGCCATTGGTCTTCCCAGGCCGAGTTACTCCGAGGTGTACCTTGTCCTGCCCTTTGCCAGGGGGACTCAAATCCCTGTTCCTCCCAGGCCAAGTCGCTCAGAGTAGTTGTCTGAGCCGGTTACCACCCAGGCAATCTTGTGATTGTTTTGGGTGAATATTTGTGGAAATAAAATAATTAATAACAATAAAATAATAATAACAAGAAAATAGAGTGCGGAATATCTCCTTCTACAATGATAAATAATATGTTTATGACACGGCGGTCAAACTATATTACATGAAGACCTTTATGAAAGATGCAATGTGCCCACATCTGGCACAAATAATGCCAGTTACTTAACTTTTCCATTTGCAATTGGTGCTAAGGTGCAAATCAGATGGGGCGATTGTGATCGCTCTCCCAGTCCAATTTGTGTAGGAGGATTAGAGATCTTTTGGTTTTTGTGTTGATGGTTTCTTCATTTATTTTGTTGCATTTGACGGAAATGGGGGTTACCTGTTCTCATATATAGTTCATACATATACAACCTGCAACAAAGTTTTAAAAAGAAAATTTTGTTTATTTTTTACTGATTAAGCTGTACTTTTTTTTCAAGCATGATACTTTTATATACAGTGCATTTCATGTTCCCAGTGTTACAAAATAATTTTAAATTTGTAAAGCTCCTTTTTTCAATTTTTCTGAAATGCTTTCCTGTTTTTTTTCCATGGCTTCAAAATTTCCAGAAATTTTACATCTCTAAACAGATCCTTTACTTTACTGGAACTTATCTTACCTATGTGCTGACCCGCTCGGGAAAGAAGGGCCAGACTGGGAATTAAAACTAGCCTTGGAAATAATTTAATACCATCCCCATATTTCATGGTGCAATTTGTTGGCGAACGGCATGTATGTTGGGTTCTAGCCACAATATTTTTGTATCAGACTTGCCATGCATTTTAAAAGTATAAGTGTATGTGAGGATGAATGCCTATGTATAATTGTAAGCATGAATGTCTAATACGTATACGCAGTAGTGGGATTCCAATTTTTTAGTAACCACTTCCGAGCTTTCTTACTAAAAAAATAAAAACCTCAAACACACACAGACTCAGACAGTCTCTCTCTCTCTCTCACTCACACACACACACATAGACTCAGACAGTCTCACACACACACACACTGACTCAGGCAGTCTCACACACACACAGAGACTCAGGCAGTCTCACACACACACACAGCATGGATTTGTTAGTAGGGGGGAGGGCACAAGGAGGCTGTAGGTTATGTGCATGTATTGGCTGCTTGTGCATGATAGGAGTATCATTACTATATTAAACACATATGAATACTAACAGCAATCACACTCCTATCATCCCCAGGCATACCCAGGATCCAGCAACTACTGGCTACCTGGGCATGACAGGAGTGCAATTGCTGCTAGGAATCATATACCGTATTTGCTTGGTTATAAGACAAGGTTTTTTCAGAGCAAATGCTCTGAAAAATACCCCTCGTCTTATAATTGAGGTCGAGGTCATGGATCCTCCTGTCAGGTAATCTCAGCTGCTGCCAGCACTTCTACTGAGGCTTCTATCACCAAGCGCCGGCGAAAGTGCGGGCAGCAGCGGAGGTTGTCTACGTGCATTGCGCATACCTTCCCCAGCTGCCAGAAAGGAGAATTCTCTGTAGCGCTGCGGGGAATTCTCCTCTCTAGCAGCCGGCGAACGTCCGCTCAATGGACGCAGACAACCCCCGCTACTGCTGGCACTTCCACCGGGGCTTCTATGTCGGAGCACCAGCGTCACATGACCTTCTGGTGCTCAGTCATAGAAACGTTGGCGGAACTAACGCCGGCCTCCACCAGATACCAGGGAGTCATGATATGCCTTTTAACCCCCTTTATGGCACTCTGCCTCCAGAAATGCCGTTTATCCCCCTATATGCCACTCTGCCTCCAGAAATGCCTTATATGCCCCTATAAGCCACTATGTCCCATGATATGCCCCTGGCATATAGGGGTATTAGGCATTTCTGGAGGCAGAGTGGCATATAGGGGGTATAAGGCATTTCTAGAAGCAGAGTGGTATATAGGAGGGTATAAGGCATTTCTGGAGGCAGAGTGGCAAGCCTGGGGGCAGATGTGCATAACTTGGGGGGCAGGTTGGCAAATAAAATGAAAATTAAAACAAAAACATTTTTTTCTCAATCAAAGATTTTATTAAATATGAAAAAATAGTTTACATGAATTAATATTTACTAGTAAAAACCTTTTTCCTATAGTGTCATCTTATATTCAGGTTTTTTCCCCTAAATTAATATTCAGATTTGTGGGGGGTCATCTTATAGTAAGGGTTGTCTTATAATCGAGCAAATACGGTATATTTAATATAGCAATGATACTCCTATCATACACAAGCAGCCACAGTGGCAAAAGCTAGGAGAAATTACACTTCCAGGTTCCAGGATGAGTGTGATTGATGTTAGCAGTTGAAATGTTAACAGTTAGCAATCACACTCCTATCATGCCTAGACTCTGGGCGTGTTGTGTTCATGAACACGAACCTTTATTGGAAGCTTCTGGGAAAGGATCACACTCCTATCGAGCCCAGGTTCCAGCATGTACTGACTGCTGTGCTAGCAGCTAATATCAATCACATATTATGCCCAGGCAGCCAGTACATGCTGGACTCTGGGCATGACAGGAGTGTCATCCTATCCCACAAGCCTACACTGACTACTATCATGCCCAGACAGCCATCACATGCTGGAATTACTCTGATCCCAGCATAAACCGACTGCCTGGGCATTATAGGAGTTTATTTGCAGTTATTAATTATATATATATATATATATATAAATATATGTCACGACACAGCGTACAGAGGAGACTCCGTAGTCAGGTAGGACTGGCAGGAATGGTCCAGTGAGCCGAGGTCAGGATAACGGAGAGCAGGATACTCGAGGAACAAGCCGAGGTCAGGATACCGGAGGTCAGGATAGTCGAGGAGCAAGCCGAGGTCAGGATACCAGAGATCAGGATAGTCAAGGAACAAGCCGAGGTCAGGATACAAGAAGACAACGTGGTCAGGCAAGCCGAGGTCAAATACAGGAATCAAACAGGAGAACGCTATCTGGGTGCTAGCACGGGGCATAGGCGACCATCAGAAGGCAAAGTCTCAGAGTTCTGAAGTCTCTTAAATAGGCACAGGAAGTTAGGCACTAATTGGAGATTTCCCGCCAAATTTTCAAAGTGCCGTTACGTCACTTCCTGTGCGGCCATCTTGTGGTTGGCGATTGCGTAATCTTCCCATATAGGTTGGGGTAGTACCTGCCGGCGCCACTAGGTGGTGCACAGAAGAACGAGTCCGGACTCCAGAGAAGGACACGTCTCCCGGCTGCAGCTGCTGGGAGGATCTCGTGCAGGTAGGTGGTCTCCCTCTTCCTCGCGGCGGCTGCGGCTGCTGTGTAGAAGCGGGGGGTCTCCCCATTCTCCGCGGTGGCTGCGGCTGCTGGGTAGACGAGGGAGGTCTTCCCCTTCTGCGCGGTGGCTGGGGCTGGGGCTGCCGTGCGGAGGCAGGGGGTCTCCCTCTTCCTCGCGGCAGTTGCGGCTGGAGCTGCTGTGCAGAGGCGGGGGGTCTACCCCTTCTTCGCGGCGGCTGCTGCTGGTCTGAAGCGGGGGGTCTCCCCTTTCTTCGCGGCAGCTGCGGCCGCCGGACGGAAGCGGGGGGTCTCCCCCTACCTTGCGGCTGCTGCTGTTGCCGACCGGGAGGGGCCGTAACAGTACCCCTCCTCAAAGGGGCGACATCAGGGCGACCCCTGTTAGAGCAACTCCGCCCTCTAGCCAGGAATGCACGCACAAGATGGGGAGCATGAAATCGAGCCTCCGGTACCCAGGAACGATCCTCTGGGCCAAGTCCCCTCCAATGAACCAGATATTGGAGACTCCCTTGTTGCCTGCGAGACTTCAGGATAGCTTGAGGAGTACGTCCAGGAATATCTGTGGCCGAAGTCTCCGAAACAGAGGATCTGGTCGAAAAGCGGTTGCAAACCAGCGGCTTCAATAGGGAGACATGGAAGACTCGAGGAATACGGAGTGTCCTAGGCAGAGAGAGTTCATAGGCGACAGGGTTCACCCGGCGGACAATCGAGAAAGGACCGATAAAACGTGGTGCCAGCTTCATGCTGGGTACTCTGAGTCGCAGGTACCTCGTAGACAACCACACTCTGTCCCCAGGAGAATAAGCAGGATTCCTAGAACGCCGTTTGTTGGCTTGGAGTTCCTGTCGCTCACCAGCCAATTCCAGAGCCCTCCGCACCGAAGCCCACGTAGACTGGATAGTCGCCAACCGCTCCTCCAGTACAGGATCAGTAGAAGTAGGGAAGGCGCCAGGAAAGGGTTGTGGGTGAAGACCATACACACAGTAGAAAGCGGACTCTCCAGTGGACTCTTGTACCGCATTATTGCGAGCAAATTCAGCCAATGGCAACAGGTCAACCCAATCGTCCTGATGATGGTTAATGAATATGCGCAGGTACTGTTCGAGATGCTGGTTAGCCCTCTCTGCTGCGCCATTGGACTGTGGGTGGTATGCGGAGGAAAAAGCCAGGGTGACCCCCAAGGCTCTAGTGAACTCGCGCCAAAAACGTGCAATAAACTGAGAGCCACGGTCGGAGACAATCTCAGTAGGGACTCCATGGAGGCGGACGATCTCCCGCATGAATAAGTCAGCCAACACCGAAGCCGTGGGCAGCCTCCTCAAGGGTATCATATGCGCCATCTTAGAAAAGCGATCGACGATCATGAGGATGACAGTATATCCCTTGGAGTTGGGTAAGTCCACGATAAAGTCCATGGCAAAGTGAGTCCAGGGCCTTGAAGGATGAGGTAATGGATGGAGCAGCCCAGCAGGGAGATTTCTAGAAGACTTGTTGGCAGCACACTTGAGGCAGGAGCGGACAAACAGGGCAGTATCCCTGCTCCATTCTGGCCACCAAAATGTCCTGGACACGAGGTCCTTGGTACGTGCTAGCCCAGGATGGCCTGCGGTTCTGGAGCCATGGGACAGACGAAGCACGCGGTTACGGAGGTTAGCAGGAACAAAAAGTTTCCCAACCGGCAACGAAGCTGGAGCTTGGGCTTGTAAACCAGAGATGCGGTCAAGCAAGGGAGTCCGGCAACGAAGGTGTAGAGCAGCGAGAACCTTGGTAGTAGGTACAATGGGCTCAGGCGCACAACCCTCCTCCTCGGGAAGCACATGTATCCGGGAGAGGGCGTCAGCCTTGACGTTCTTGGAACCTGGACGATAAGTCAATACAAAGGAAAATCGGGAGAGAAACAAAGCCCATCTGGCCTGTCGAGGGTTCAGGCACTTGGCATTCTCAATGTACTGAAGGTTCTTGTGGTCCGTTAGAATCAATGTAGGAATCTGAACACCCTCCAGAAGATGACGCCACTCCTCCAGTGCCAGGATTACAGCCAGCAGCTCCTTGTTCCCCACATCATAGTTCCTCTCTGCCGGGGAAAATCTCCTGGAGAAGAATCCGCACGGATGGAGAGGACCACTGTATGAGACTCTCTGGGACAGGGCAGCCCCGACTCCGGCCTCCGATGCATCGACCTCCAGAACAAATGATAACCGAGGATCAGGATGACGCAACACAGGAGCGGTGGTAAATTTAGTCTTGAGCCGAGAAAAAGCGGAAATGGCCTCGGGAGACCATTCCAGGGTGTTAGCCCCTTTCTTAGTAAGGGACGTTAAAGGAGCCGCAACCTTGGAGTAGTCACGGATGAAGCGTCTGTAATAGTTCGCAAACCCTAGAAAACGCTGCAGGGGTTTCAGGCCCAGGGGTTGAGGCCAGTCTCTGATGGCTTGTACCTTGGATGGGTCCATCTCGAAACCAGAGGGCGTAATGACGTATCCTAGGAATGTCACCCTCTGGATTTCAAACTCACATTTCTCGAGTTTAGCATATAGTCCATGGAGCCGTAGTCGGGACAAAACGCGAGTAACATGGGTACGATGAGACTGCAAATCCGAAGAGTATATCAGAATGTCATCCAGGTACACTACCACAAACTGTTGGAGAAAGTCCCGGAGGCAATCATTGATGAATTCTTGGAAGACTGCCGGGGCGTTGCACAGCCTAAACGGCATAACAGTATATTCGTAATGTCCCGAACGAGTATTAAAGGCAGTCTTCCATTCGTCGTCCGCACGGATCCGGACGAGATTGTACGCACCCCGGGGATCCAGCTTGGTGTAAATGGTGGCCCCACGTAGCCTATCGAAAAGTTCAGAGATTAGAGGAATGGGGTATGTGTTACGCCTGGTGATCTTGTTTAGACCACGATAATCAATGCAAGGACGAAGCTCCCCGTTCTTCTTTTTCACGAAGAAGAAACCTGCGCCAGCAGGGGAGACAGACCGGCGAATAAATCCTCGGCGAAGATTCTCCTCTATATATGATTCCATAGCTTGGGTCTCCGGAATGGAGAGTGGGTAAACCCGCCCCCGGG
>VKOC01022895.1:0-13374 GCA_009364415.1 Spea multiplicata
TTTTTTTGCATTTTATTTTAAATGGTTAGTGCAGTATGGTTAGAGGTCCTCATATGGACCTCTTGAACATGTTATTAATGCCAGTGATGTCACAATGACATCACTTAGCTCACTTTATTGTTTTTTTTTATTTTTTATTGTATTATTAAGTGATTTTTTATTTTTTTTTAAATCACTAATATTTTTTTGTTTTGTGTTTCAGTATTTGAGGAGGGTGTTTATAGTTTCTCACTCTCCTCCCTGCCATCCCCCTGCACCAATCACACTGTGATCTCTATGCAAGTCCCCACAGACTTGCATAGAGATCGCAGTGTCTGTGCCTCATTGGAGCAATTGGATAATCCTGCAGGGGATATCCTGCCCTCCGTTGGCCTTCTGGGTGACGTCAGCAGATAGGAGGTAAAAGCCTTTAACAAACCACTCTAGTCCAAGGATACTATTTATTCACAAATATATTGTCTTTTATATGGTCATTTCTGACAAAAGGGGGTATAGATAGACAACACCTACCTGCAAAGCTGGGTTTTGTGTTATTCTGTTCATCTGTATATTTGCAGGTAAACATAAATAATGTTTCTATACATTATTTATGTTTACTTGGAAATATAGGAATTGTATGTCTTATTCAGTTGATCAATACCTGGAGTGCTGTTTCCATGTGTTGTTTATTTGATTTATACCTTCAGTGCTGAGTTTACATGTGATTTCCAGTTGATCTATACCTGCAATTCTGGGTTTGTGTGTTCTGTTGGTTTATACCTGCAATGCTATGTTTCCATACATTATTTATGTATACCTGCAAATACAAGGGTTTTTTTGTCTTATTCAGTTGCATCTGCTGTTTCCATGCGTTGTTTATTTGATCTATACCTGAACTACAGGGTGTACGTATAAGAGGGGTATGGTTTAGTGAATGAGGGGAAATAGGGACTCTGGGGATGATTACAGGGGAGAGGACCTCTCAATGTCACGGTGCAGTCAGAAGGAGGGAAGACTGCACTGACTCTCACTATCTTCCCCTGATCTGCAGTCAGTGTGGCAAATATATATTTTTTGGTGTGGTAGTGGAGGGAGTGATTGCATGCAAGGGAGCGTTGAGCGGGGCCCAAGGAAATGCTTGGGTAGAGTCCAATTTTTTCACTATAAAATATATTGGCAACAGGGTTTAATATTTATATATATTGGCCGCAGCGTCAAATATTAATATATATTTGTTGCAGGGGCTAATATTAATATATATCGGCAGCAGGGACGAATTTTAATATATATCAGCAGCAGAAGCTAATATTATATATTTGCAGTAGGGGCTAATATTAATAAATATTGGATGCAGGGTCAAATATTAATATTTATCGGCAGCAGGGTATAAATTTTATGTATGGTATATCCGCAGCAGGGGCTAATATCAATATATATCTGCAGCAGGGGTTAATATTGATATATATCAGAAGCAGGGTGTAATATTTCTATATATCGGCAGCAGGGTCTAATATTTATATATATTGTCAGCAGGGGCTAATATTAAAGAATGAAAAATAACTGCCAGTTTAGCTGTTATTTTGAAATCATATTTCAATCACGGTCTTTACTTCAAAGAGATAAGTACATATTATGTAGTTAAAAATGCACGTCTAACGTGGGTGTGGGTGTATATATATAGTGTATATGTACCGTTTTATAATTGGCCCCCCTACTTTGGTCCCTGGCCCCCCATGTGCCCCCCCTAAATATGAAAGCTGGAGACGCCACTGACAAAGACTAAACGTATATAACCAGAAACTCTCACAAAACATATGTAGTAAATAATAGAAAAGGATTTTTTTTAAAATAAAGGCACACATTCAGAAACTAACACAACTATAACATATACCCAGACACACACATAATACCCAAACATGCACATAAAAAACATACACACACGACATACCCAGACACACACAAAACATAGCCAAACACATACACAGGAAGAGAGGAAGTAAATGTACATACATGTATTTACACTACAGGTTAAAGTTTGAAAAGCTAATTTGTCAATTAAAATAGCATTGCATGGATCAGCAATACTGTGTAGACATTCTTAATGTTTAAAATGACTTGCTTTTTAATGGAATCTCTTCATAGGCATACAGAAGCCCGATTATCAGCAACCATCACTACTATGTTCCAATGGCATATTGTGCTACCTTATCCAAGTTAAAAAGACAAATTGATCATTAGAAAACTCCTTTGCAAAGATCTTAGTACACAGCATACCCAGACACACACAAACACGATACCCATACATACACACAATATACCCAGACACAAACATATCCCAAAATACACTCACTGGCCACTTTATTAGGTACACCTACATTTGTTAACAAATATAGCTAATCAACCAATCACATAGCAGCAACACAATGCATTTAGGCATATAGACGTGGTCAAGACAACTTGCTGAAGTTCAAACCGAGCATCAGAATGGGGAAGACAGGGGATTTAATTGACTTTGAACATGGCATGGTTGTTTCAAAAGCTGATCTACTGGGATTTTCCTGCACAGCAATCTCTAGGGTTTACAATGGTCTTAAAAAAAGAGAAAATATCCAATGAGTATTGTTGTTGACCATGATCATCCCTTTATGACCACAGTGTACCCATCTTCTGATGGCTACTTCCAGCAGGATAATGCACCATGTCATAAAGCTTATATCATCTCAAACTGGTTTCTTGCGCACGACAATGAATTTAGTGTACTCCAACAGCCTCCAAAGTTTCACGCAGGCAACGTTTCGACACACATAAGGCTTGAGAAAGACCTGTTTGTCGAAACGTTGCCTGCGTGAAATAAACTCACCTTATCATTTGAGTGCTGAGCCTTTGCTTCTTTATTTTGGATTTATACTACCTACCTAAGCAATGTTGTAGACCATATGGACCGTTTCATGGACACGGTATTTCCTGTCCTCTTTCAGCAGGATGATCCACCCTGACACAAATCAAAAATGGTTCAGGAATGCTTTGAGGAACACAACAAGTTTAAAGTGCTGACTTGGCCTCCAAATTCCCCAGATCTCAATCCAATCAAGCATCTGTGGGGTGTGCTGTAAAAACAAGTACGATCCATGGAGGCCCCACCTTGCAATTTACAAGACTTAAAGTATCTGCTGCTAATGTCAGATACCACAGCACACCTTCAGAGGTCTAGTGGAATCCATGCCTCAATGGGTCAGGGCTGTTGTGGTGGCAAAAGGGGGACCTACACAATATTAGGCAGATGGTCATAACACTACACTCACCTATAATACCTTTTGTTCTAGCATCTACGCTTTGAATGACATGTCTACTTATTCTTTATATAGGTTTTTCAATATGATGGCCATTTTATTAAATCAGAAAAGGAGCATTTGTGGGTAAAATATGGTAGAAGGCAGAAGCAGTAATAATACTTATCAAAATTGCAAGCTGTGGAAAATGTGTGACACAGCAAAAGCAGATCACGGTGAACAGCTTGACTCTGCTGAAAACATTCAATAGTAAGACAAGGGAGAAGACATTGACTAAATTATATTTTTAACATCATGTGGTTAACATGTTTTCCAACTGTTAATGCTCTGACTACCTGTCACAGCATATAATATGGCCTTGAGGAATTTACAGCCACCAAAGTTACCTGCAGAGATGCACATCTTAAACAGATGTATAATGTGACACCTTACATCTTGATTGCTGCAGTATGACTAAAGGACACCAGCTGTTCTGATCTCTTAGTGAATCTTGTCTATGTAAATATTGGGGAATTTCTACTATACACAAGACATCATTGTAAAAGACATAAAATAAAATGTCACACCCAGTGTTTTCTTTTTTTGCAATAGTTATTTAGTCAGTAGGGTATCTAGTAATAAATGAAATATAATTAAGTATTGACACTTATTACAATTAACCAATTAACAACAATGCAGCAAAACTATTCCTGTAATGTGTCCCTTTTTACACCACCATATAAATGTATTTAATTTATAATATTAGTGAAGGTGCGTAAATATAACATTAAAATATGGTTACACGTCCGTTCGGTTGAAAATGAGGGGGCGGCATTTTTCATTTGGAAACAAAAGTTGGTGCCAATATTCACTCTCATTCACTTTTGCTCAGTATTCCACACCTACCGATTTTGCCATATGCAGTATAACAGGACAGCATGGAGGAAACCACTGTTCTCCAATTTAACATTGTTTTTCGCCTGAAGTTAGCCAACAATCACCTTGGGACTCCACAATGCTACTGGTAAATTTTTGGTGGAATGATGAAACTAAGGTTGAATCGTTCGGGAAGAACATGGTGGGAAAAGGGTACCGTATGGTAGAGAGCCCATTATGACTTAGGTCTGCTTTATTGCTTCAGGGCCTGAACAACTTACCATCAACGAGAGGACAATAATTTCCAAATTTATCACTATATCATACGGGATAATATAAGGGTTCTCACCATCAGCTGAAGCTCAGTAAAAGTTGTGTAATGCAGCAGTAACCCTATGCATCAAAGTAAATCCACTAAAGAATAGTTTCACTTACTGTTCTTGCCACTGTATACTTATCTTTTAATGACAGAAATGGGGTCATGATGATGTTAGGTCATCCGCTGTATATAAATAAATGGCTGTATTTATGTAGCAAGCCTGTTTTAGATGGTAACAGTAGGCGTCTTCAAGCTTGCAATACACACTCACACATATATATATATATACACAATATATATATTTTGTGACAGTGTAAACCCCAGGGAGATGCTTATTTTGGCATTTGGGTACAGGTGCTATCCAGAATGTAAATATGAGTTCCAGGGGTGGAGCAATTGGAGAGCAGGGTGGGCCAATGCTCCGTTCCCCCATTCTGTGGAAAATCCATGCCGGCTTTTCCAGGAGGCTAGACGTCTGCAGGATCCGGTCCGGGATTTCTATGAGGCCGGCATCAGGCACAGGTGCTGGGCATGATACTCAGGGGAAGAAGAAGTTCCCTGTGTTCCCAGGGCAAGAAGAGGCCATGACAAGAAGACCATCCCTGAGCCAAGTAAAAGTTACGTAGTTCAATTTATTCCTATAGAAAGTAAAGTGCCAGGAAATATACACACACCAGCATGGGTGTAGGAGCCCCTAAAAATCTGGGGGGGTTAGCATTTTTCCCTATCAGATAACGCCCTTCTTTCTCCCCATCAGATACCTCTTTCCTCACTATCCCCTACTCCACTTTCTTCCCATCTTTTTTGCAAATAATATATACCCTGAAACACTGGTAAAAATAATGTACATTAAATACATTAAAAAACAGCTAATCTTTTAACAAAAACATTTTTTAAATCTAAAAAAATTGTATCCCAGGCATTTTTTCAAATATTACAAAATTGGACCCTAGGCCAATTTCCTTGGGCCCCGCTCCACGCGCCACGCATGCAATCACTCCCTCTGTTCCCACACCACTGACACCGCTTGCCACACTGACTGCAGATTAGGGGAAGACTGTGAGAGTCAGTGCAGTCTTCCCTCCTTCTGACCCTACTGTCACTTTGAGAGATCCTCTCCCCTGTAATCATCCCCAGAGTCCCTTTGTCCATCATTTTCCAAGCCATACTTCTCTTTTACGTACTCCCTGTAGTTCAGATATAGATCAAATAAACACCACATGTAAACAGCACGTGCAGGTATAGATCAACTGAATAAGACATACAAACTCTGTTTTTGTAGGTATACATAAACAATGTATGGAGACATAGCATAGCAGATATAGATCAACAGAAGAGCACAAAAAAAGCTGTATAGGTAAAGATCAACTGGAAATCACATAACAACTCAGCATTAAAGGTATATATAAAACCCCATAAATTACAGGCACAGATCACAGGATGCACACCCCAAAGCCAGCCCTGGTGTCCACACTGCACACATAGAACCTGACCAACACCCAGACAACATTAATAAATTACAGTCCAGAGTAAGCCAATTTTGTCCCCAAACAGCCCACCCTGACACCAGTAACAGGCTCTGCAACACCAAACACACACACCAGGACAGGCTCTCCCATACCGACACCCAAACACACACACACCGGGACAGGCTCTGCCCCTTATGTATTAATGCCCCATCCGACCCCCCCCTTTGCTTTTAATGTATTCCCCCCACACCCTTGTGTATTGCCCCATGTGGATTTGGGCTCCCAGCCATTTGTGCATTATGCCCCAACACCCTTGTGTATTGATTTATGTGATGTCCCAACCACCCCAATGTGTACTTATACCCCCTAGCCACCCCCTTTTTGTATTTCATTGTTGACAGCCCCTCCTTTGAATATGGCCCCCTTCTACCTATTACCCCAACTATTTAAAACTTACTTTTTTGCTGCCTTCCTTCCCTGCTGCTGTCCTCCGACGTGCTCTTCTAGCTGTCACGAGTAACTGTGATGAACGGCACATGACGGCACATTGCCCCACTTAAATGGGCGGCCACTTAAATGGGCAGTCGCACGGCCATTTAATGTAGATTCAGGGCGGCCTGGAGGGCAATTGCTAATGCGGCCCAGCCTGCCCCTGCATGACCCAGTGGTGAAACCGAGGCTGCATGCATAGCATTTACCTGCCTACAGCTGAGCTTAATTCAGATAGTCCCGGTCCCTTTAGCTTGGGGCCCCTAGTTAGATGTCTTATGGCTGAAGAACTTCCACTGTGATTGCATGTCAGTGACTGCAGATGTGACAAGGACCTCTATGATTATGGCGACATACCCCCAGTTTTAACTAGCCATCAGGAAAATTGATGTTTTTCTCTCCTTATTATTGTGGCCATTGCCTATCTACTTTTTCTACCATGAGACACCTTTATCTCACACGCTCGAACCCTTAAAATGCCCTAATCTCACGAGTCTACTACTACGAGCTAGGTATGTTTTGGACAACTATACCTGATCTCAAAACCAGAATTACTGGTCCTCAAGGAGGATTAAAAACACTGTATCCAGTGGCCTTCTTTTCTATGACATTGTTCCCAGCTGAATGCAGCTATGATGTTGCAGATCATAAACTCCTTGCTATCAAAACAGAGTTGGAGATGGCATCACCATCTTAAAAGATCACATCACACCTTCATAATGTATAAGGACCATAGGAACATTGAATGCTTAAACACAGCTAAAAGCAAAGCAAGCTCTTTTTCTGCTTTTCTTTCCATATCACCTACCATCCTGGTTTCCACAATGGAAAAGCTGAAGCCAGGTCAGTAATATGGAAGTCAGGACCTAAGCACAGAGTATTTTTGCATAACCAAACATACCAAGTGGAATACCAGCTTAAGAGAGAGAGAGAGGGAGAAAGTTTGAGAGTGAGTGAAAGTTTCAGTGAATTTATTAACCATGATATAACATAATGGATATAGGCGTGGTTTGGTGAGTGTGGTTTTGGTGGGGTGCAGCCAACGGGCTGGCCAAAGCACAATGTCTTTGGCCAGCCCGTTGGCTCCTCTTCCTTTGTTAAATAAGCTATTTATCCTGCCTCTTATGCAGAAGTGGATCCAGACTGCTCCATTCCTGCTTTTGCAACTATGCCTTATAGAGAACCCTATCACCTAAAACCTTTCATTGAATTTTAAAACAGTTATTTTCTGTTTCTTTTCTCTTTGCCTAGTCTCTTCTGTTTCCAACCTGGCCAGACTGTTCTAGGTAAAAAAACAAAAACAGACCAGGTGAAAGAAAACAGAAAAGATCACTGTAGCATTCTATCATAGACTTTACATTTTCTCAATTTTATCTTTTTAGTTATCCCTTTTCCCCATATACCTTTCTCACCCTCCAAGTTTTTCTTGTTCTTACTCTAGAAGTCAGGTGTTTAACCCCTTAAGGACAATGGGCAGTCCCCAAACCCATTGAAAACAATGCATTTTGAGCCTGTACATGTACGGGCTTTGTCATTAAGGGGTTAAATGTGCTATTGCACTTAGGTACAACTTATTGCACTTCTGTGTTTAGCAAAGAAACCTTATTAAACATGTCATATTATTTCTCTTGATTGCTTCATGATATTAAAACAAAACAGAAACAATTAAGACACTTTTCTGGTTCCTGTGGCAACAACCTACTAATGCTTGCCTTTGTACCCAGGGAGGGATGGCACCTTCTAGCCCAGGGGACAGGTAAAGCTGAGTGCACCCTTGCCTTCCACCCGGGTAACCAACACATGCACAAGCACATAGTCATCTCACACACATTAACTCTAACAAACACTCATGCTAACACAAACAAAATTACAAATTCTAAATATGACAATTTACATTTCCACCGTGCAAGAGAGTGTGAATGAGCGCGTGCCCACAAATTTCCGATGAAAATGACAATTTTTTTTGCCTTTTCGTTGGGGTCTGGCCTCGTTTTCGGTGTTTTAAACAAAGCACTTAATTTACCAAAATTTGTCAATTTGCAATCTAAATGCACAAGTTTATTATATATAGAGAGCGAGAGAGAGAGAGAGAGAGAGAGAGAGAGAGAGAGAGATTGTCTGTGTCTGTTAAATAGATATTGAGGTCACCTAGTTGCCATAAAAAAAGAATTGTGTATAATTTCAGCTAAAGAGCTAATGATCAAAAACTGTCATTATTTTTATTTGCTGTACAAAAATCTATTGGCCCTGAAAAAATCTAATTATTTTTGCACATTATAGCTTCCAATATATATACTTAATTCAGATTTTTAGGAATGAACAGTATCTCCTAGCTAAACTTACATCACAGCTCCATCTATCTGCTATTAGAAAAAAATCACAGTACAACGATTTACTTTTGTGAAAATGGCCCCAATGGGTGCAGCTAGCAGCTTCATATCAAAGGGGTGCAAAGAAAGTGGTGAAACCAAAGCCACAATATTAGTGTAATAATATAATAAAGAGAAAACCTTGACTTAACATATATAAATAAAATGTTTTGACTCCCCAAATGAATAGAAACATGTGCTTTTGTATTTTAACCATATAATCTTTTTAAGTATGAGAGTAAAAGATCCACACATTTTGTTTAGTGACCCTCAGTTATTGACCCTTTTAGTCAATACTTTGTGCTACCTCCCTTTGCCACAATGACAGCTCTGAGTCTCCTATAATGCCCGTTGAGGTTGGAGAATACATGCCAAGGAATCTGAGACCATTGCTCCATACAGACTCTCCAGGTCCCTAAATTTTGTGGGCGATGCTGGTGGACTTAAGTTCACCCCACAGGTTTTCTTCTGGGGTGGCAATGGTAGGACCTTGATTTTGTGGTCAGTAAACCATTTTTGTGTTGATTTCGATGTATGTTTTGGATCATTGTCCTGCTGAAAGATCAAATCATGGCCTATTTTGAGCTTTCTGGTGTGCATTTAAGAACTGATATTTGATAGAGCCCACGATGCCATGCATCCTAACAAAATGTCTGGGTCCTTTGGCAGAAAAACAGCCCTAAAACATTAAAGTGCCTGCACCATTTTAAAACTTGGGCATGGGGTACTTTTCCAGATAGCTATCAAATATTATTGCCAAATAGCTCTGACCATAGAACCCGATCCCATTTGAACTTCTAGTAGTTTCTTGCAAACTGAAGATGGTTGAGTTTGTTTTTGGATGAGAGTGGAGGCTTTTTTTCTTGAAACTTAATCATCTTAATTATTGCCCTGATCTTAGGAACTGTGATTTTCAATGCTATTTAATTAAAGGCACTTCGTGAAGGGACAGGGCAATCCCAGAAAGCCTTTAAATAGTGTGAAGCGGGTATGACCAACCTCTGCAGCCATGGTTAAATAAAGAGAAAACTGACCTGGAGACACGTGGAAGCAAGACTTCCTTTTTGAGACTTTTGGTGAAACCAGAAGATGGTTCATAGCTATAATTCAGTGCAACCAGAGGTTAATTTTATAGGAAACATGCAAATTAAATATTAGATGAATTAGACAAGAAATAATACTTGTAATGAACATAATGGAATTATTAGGCACCAATGGTTTAGTCAGATTTGAAATATTGATTTTTTTATTGAGGCAAAAGGGGGACTCATACTCTACAATAATACCAAACCTATTGTATTCAGTTACTTGCCCTGTATCTTCTCAAGTCTGTTTTTAGCCTGTTGACAATGCCACAGGTAAAATATTTAATAATTATCTGCCATCTACTACTACTTACAAACTAAGTTCATCAGAGGATAGTGTGTGACCACATAAAAAACCACAAAACAATATATACTACCACACCACTGCTAAAACGATCAGTGAATAGTAGATTTGTATCATTTTACACTTGTAATTAGTTTTATCCATTTATTCACCATATTATGTCATTAAAGAAAAATGCTTATGCAGGTTGTTTTCATTAATAATTAAACCTAGCTATTTGCTGTATAATGTTTTTCGAACATTAGTCTTTAACGCCTTAAGGACTGGTCCTACTGTCCCATGTCCTAATAGGGCCATCTTTGAAACCGGCTAATTCAATTTACGCCATCAAACCATATATTTTTTTTAAAAAACTAGACACCCCAAGGTATTTCAAATGCTAGTATTTTAACCCTTTCAATGCATTAGATTCTACCACCAGCCTTTGTGGTAGAATTTTTTAAAAACAAATTTTCACACAAATTTTACTGTAGGTATAAATGTATAGCTCCAGGTATATGTCACTATCAAACAACACACCAATATGTGTTCAGCAACATCTCCCGAGTACAGTGATACCACCCATGCATGGGTTTGTCTGGTGTTTGAGAAGTGCGTCCCCCCCATTTTGGTCAGTCTGTGTCTATACCCTATCTTTGAAATAGGCCAGTCAAATTTACCCCATCAAACCATTCTCTTTTTTTTAATTAGACACCCCTTCTGTATTTGAAATGCTTTTACTTTAAATCTTTCCATGTCAAGATCTTTGGGAAGTTACAGCGCTAATTATAGCACTTGCTCATAATAATAAACTTTATTATTTTATTTTATTCTTTTTTTTGCCTATTTTTACATTTGCTGGAACTGGATGGTTCCTCTGATGCATAATTATTTTTAAATGTTACCACTTTTTTTAGCTTTTTTTCCATATTTTTTTACATTATTTTTTAAATATTTTACTAATCACATTGTATTCAACCTGTATTCAACCTGCAAGTGGAGCCAGAGTCCTCAAGAGGGTCTGGAGCCCCTCTAGCAAACTTTTCCAACTTTATTATTTTTTTAAAGTGGTGAGTGTTTGATGCATTTCAGCTACACCATTGACACCATCTTTTAAAACGGGTGTCCGCCGCCATACAGTGTATGGCGAATGTTGACGCCCCGGGGAGGGGCCAGACATGGCCCCTGATGCCGATTTCGGTGTTGCTAAATGCCTCGTCATGGAATGCCATAAGTTTCAATTACAATTATAAGTACAATTATTCACCTTTTTAACTATATGTTTAATCAATTTTGTCAAACCTAATAAAGTGTAATTATTTAAAATATTCCATAGTCAATATTTCACATAAATTGTATTAAACAATATCTTATTTACAATTAAGACAACGTATGTACGTCTTGTGGATCTTTTTATCCAAACAGCTATAATTAAGAAAAACTATAATTTGACTGAATTACTTTTTTTAGTTCTGTGTTTAAGTTGTCATAAACAATCTCTAGAGGGCCTAGGTAATTGTTTTTATTCAATATACAAACCCTGTTTATTGCCCTTAGCTATTGTCTGCTCTAATTAAGCATATGTGTGAATTGTAGCTCATTAAAAGTATATGCCATTGTGTCTGACAACAGTTTTAAAACTGATACATAGAAGCCATAGAAACACACTTTAAAGCAACTTCCAGTTATGACTCAGACTGGTGAATCTTAAAGGGATCATCTAGCTACACTGTATCGTGTGCATGCATATGCCCGTGGAGGCATTTGCAAAAAACCCTTACACATTTGCCTCATCCCCCAGCTAATTTGCAAACAGGAATGAGATCGAGTTACCATTAGTCAGTTCCAACAATTTCTCAGTGGACATCTGTGGGCATGGGAGCCTATCCAGGTTGGGATTTGGGGATTTATTGGGATTTTGTCATAGCAGCATTTGGGTAATGCAGAAAACATAGTCAGAAAAGAGAGTTAACCTTTATTTAAGACATAGCTGAATGTTATACAGATAAAAGCTAAGGAGCAGTGCCTAGAGATATAATAGGTAACTTGAAAATAAAGCAGTTCTTCGCATAGTTGTGATATATACTGTAGATCCCCTGGACAAGTAGAGGAGCTAGTTAAAAATAAAATGTCAATGAAAGTTGAGGTTATTGTTATGGGGGACTTTAATTTCCCTTATGTAGCCTGGACAAACCAAACACCTGGGTTTGTGTCTTCAGCAATTGGTAAAAGAGCCATTAAGGAAGAAGGCCGTGCTTGATTTAGAATGTGGTTTAATATAAGGACATAGGTTGTGTAACACCAACCTCTTTTTTTGGTAATAGACGCGGAGGAGAGTGAGAGGCGCCGAACGGTCACTGAGGAATAAGTTTACAGAGAAGCGAGATAGGGAGGGAGAGGGGGGTAGAGAGGGAGAGGGGAGAGGGGGTAGAGAGAGTAGATAGGGAGGGAGAGGGGGTAGATAGGGTAGATGGAGAGGGAGAGGGGTAGATAGGGACTGAGAAGGGGTAGATAAGAAGTGAGAAGGGGTAGATAGGGGAAGAGGGAGAGGGGATAGATAGGAGGGTGGCAAGAATATTGAAATGAAGAGTCAGAATGAGAGAGAGAATGAATGGATTGCATGTGTGGATGCATTAATGAATATGTGTAAATAATTTGTGTGAAAGAATAAATGTCTGTGTGAATGAAAGTGAATTAGTGAGTGACTGTAAAAGTGTTTGTGTGAATCATAGGTGTATTACTTGATTTGTCAAAAAAGCAAAGATATTTATGTTTACCTGCTTTGTTTACAAATATAGGATTTGTATGTCTTATTCAGTTGATCAATACCTGGAGTGCTGTTTCCATGTGTTGTTTATTTGATCTATACCTTCAGTGCTGAGTTTACTTGTGATTCCCAGTTGATCTATACCTGCAATGCTGGGTTTGTGTGTTCTGTTGGTTTATACCTGCAATGCTATGTTTCCACACATTATTTATGTATACCTGCAAATACAGTTGCATGTACTGTTTCCATGTGTTGTTTATTTCATCTATACCTGAACTACAGGGTGTAAGTAAAAGAGCGGTATGGTTTAGTTAATAAGGGGACAAAGGGACTCTGGGGAGAGGACCTCTTAATGTCACGGGGTCCAAGGAAATGCTTGGGTAGAGTCCAATTCATTATAAAATATATTGGCAAGAGGGTCTAATATTTATATATATTGACAGCAGGGTCATATATATATATATATATA
>VKOC01022896.1:0-16051 GCA_009364415.1 Spea multiplicata
ATCAGGGGTCACGGTGGCATATAGTGGGCTATAAGGCATATCAGGGGACAGAGTGGCATATAGGAAGTATAAGGGATATCAGGGTGGCAGAGTGGCATATAGGGTGGCATAGGAGGGTATAAGGCATTTCTTGGGCAGAGTGGCAAACTGGGGGTGAGATTTGCATAACTCGGGGCAGGTTGACAAAAGAAAATATAGAGAGGCATTTTTCTCAATCATAGTTTTTATTAAATATAAAAACATTGTTTACATGAATTAATATTTACTAGTAAAACTTTTTTGGTATTTTGGTAAAACTTAATTTGAGAAATAATGTGTTTTGGGTTCTTCTACCATTATGATAAAGAGAAAAAATTGTTGACACATCTTAATGTAAATTATACGTTTTTATTTTAAAAAAATGAAAAATGTGCATTTTTTTATCCGATTAATCGAAAAAGTAATCGGCCAACTAATCGATTATGAGATCGTTAGTTGCAGCCCTAAACATGACGTAATGTGTTTTTGCATAAACCCACCCGAGTGTTAACTGAATATCTGGGTTTATTACTTTAAATGTGTGCTAATTCATGATAACACAATGAAAATTACAATTATTTGAACATGATATTACTGTATATTCATTTTCTTTGCCTACTAGTATGAATCTGGACTTCTACCAGGGGACCTTCCCTCAAAGGAGTTCTTCAGTTCCTGTTTTTCTGTCCTTCGTTTGGATTATTGTTGAACTTTTTTATTTCCTTCAGATTGGATATTTTGGTTTGAGTTTATTGTTACAGTCAGTGTTATTGACAAGGGAGGAGTGTTTTACTGAGAATTTTATTATGATTGCTTAATAAAAGTTCTCTCTTTGCTGCTGATGGAATTAAAGAGATGCATAATACTCGCCTCTGTGTCTTTATAAATCATGACTTTACATCATGTTATGTTTTCCATTGCTTTCTAGGGGAAGCAAACATCTGCAATAAGATTGAAGAGCCACTTCATGGTCCGATCTCTTAGTTAAGGGGCCTAAATTATATGTAATTTCATTAGGGTCTGTTTGGTGTAGCGGCGAGAACTTTTATTATATAAATACATATGTGGTGAAGGTAATCCTGAAGTATGGGAAGAGGATAGAGGCAGTTTCGTTTCAGGGCCACAAGGGGTTCTATTCTCTTGGTATCCCTTCACTACCCAGTATGGTGAATAGGGCTACTCAAAATCTTTCCATTATGTCTTTTGTCCACCTGTCTTTCTTTCACTTCTGGAGACATCACTTCTAATCCTAGTCCCTCATATATTTCTCTGTTTCCACATACTCCATTGCCTCTAAAGTATAAGATTCAAGTCTGTCAATTTTAGTTTTGTCATATCCCCTTGTACAGTCGTGGCCAAAAGTAGTATATTGGCCGAAAAGGGCATTATCAGCAAAATGCCAAAAAAAAATGGCCGAAAATAATCCTCCACAGGTGCTGAGCTGCTTACCTGCATGTTGGACGCACAGTGTGGGAGCAGCATCTCGGCCAGGAAAAGCAGGAACCCAGCGGAGTCACATGAATGCACATCACATGACTCTGCTCCATTCCTTCTACGCCTGGGGGCGTGGCCAGATAAGTTGTTCGAGAGGAAGCACCAGGAACTCTGCAGTAGTCTGCGAGTGAGTGACCTGATGTTCAGGTAAAGGGCTGGGGGAGGGTGTATGAGCAAGTATGTGTGATTAAGGGAATGAATGAGTATATGTGTGTGTGTGTGTGATGGCATATCAAGACTATAATCACACTCCTATCATGCCCAGGCTCTAGCATGTGCTGGCTGCCTGGGCATGATAGGAGTGTGATTGCTATTAGACATTATATATAATATTGTTATTGAATTTTTTTTGGTGTGTTAACCATTTTTATTAAAAATAAGTAACACACCAAAATTGGACAAAAAATGTATGATGATTGTTAACAGCAATCACACTCCTATCATGCGCAGGGATACCTAGATTCCAGCATGTACTGGCTGACTTTGCATGATAGGAGTGTGATTGCTGCTAACAATCATAAGTAATATTGTTATTGAAATTCTTGTCTTGTCATACCCCTTGAATTTATGTATTGTTTTATGCGCTGCGTAAACTGTTGGCGCTATATAAATAAAAGATAATAATAAAGAATGGGCTGCCATCAGTCAGGATGTAGCCCAGAAGAACAGCCTATAAGAACTAGATAGGGGATGCATGTTTGGAGGTCAAGAGAGGTCTTATCCCCTAGTTAGAGATATACCTTACGCACAATTGGACTGGATTCTGTCAAGTGCACTACTAGCTAAAAGAGACACAAACCAATACGGATGACTATTTAGTGTGGGGACCCCGGAAAGTGTTACTCCTTTATTAGAGGCCTAAATTATTTGTGTTTGCCAGACATATGCAAGGGAACTAATTGGGACAAGGCTCAATTAATATCCAACAAATAGCAATGTGGTAGCTGTATTATAATATGTAAAAGAAGTAGAAAAAAATACAAGTACATGTATGTGGAAGAAGAGAAGTTAGAGTTCTATCATAAAGATATATAAGATCACAGGATTTGGCTCTGTCATGGGAATCTGGGTGTACTAGTTGCTATGGCAGTGGTTTATATATTAAAACCATTATCATTACTATGTAGAGGTAGAGGCCTATGTTCTACACCACTGAAATAGGTATATGTTAAGGGTATTTTACAGTACTAATCAGTATTAGTTGCAAAGCTCAGTTTTGTAAATTATATACATACATATACACACACATTATCTATTGTTCTATATAGCACCATCATGTTTCACAATGCTGTACATACATACATCTACGATATTCACATATCATTAGTTAAAAACATTCGATGGGTCACAACCATTCACTGTTAAAACGCTTTACATGAAATATAGTGAATAAAAACATATCCTTTTATTATGTAAGCATAATCTAATGTGATATGCTCATTAAAAAAAAAAAAAAAAAAAGCATTGTAAGTCATATGCTTGCTAAAAGGAAGGGGTTAAATACACAATTTTCCAAACATGGAAGAGCAGCATCTGACAAATCTCAACCAAATAACAAAACAACGATAATTAGGATAGAGGCCCAGGGGACATAGAGCTTCACACTAAACCAGTTGTTGGAAGAAACAAAAAAACACATCCCTGGGAAGACAAAGGCAACTGGATTAATTTTCCTCATGGATGCAGTGCATTTGTGCTTCCCATATTTACCATAATGTATGTCTATTGGAATACTGAATGAACCACGGTTACAAAAGCTGCTAAACAAGCAGCAGAATATATATAAAAAATGTAAATGTAAAAGCAAGATTACAGGGACAATAGAAATAGAACGGATACTCCTAAAGCATTGTTTTGACATATTTAAAATTATAGAATTCCTAAACGTAATTTAAAGTATTTTTCTCTAATAGAAAACATTTCTATGGTAATTTAAATTGTAGAGATAACATATCTTTCTGCACCAATCCATTTACTACGTACACCAAACGACATTAAAGAGAGATGAATTAGAGTGACAAATAAATCTATAGCGACACACATTAGAAAATTATTGCAATACCCCATTTCATCTATAGAATCTCTGATGAAGGTAAACGCATATAAAGATTTCCACAGGCGCTTCAAATAATCGTTAGTGATATACATACCGCTATAAATTAATTGACCATGCACCCTTCCATTTTAAAAACCACGCAACGGACCACAGCATCGCACAAGTGATAGTATAAGACAAATGGAGGGTTATAGACGCCTAAACAACAGCCTTCAAGAAATGAAACTAACTGCGCTACAGCGTGTTTTGAAGTACTTGGCAAAATAATTATATTTCATGCAATGTGTGTATGTGTGTGCCTGTCTACATGCAAATGCGCCAGACACTGTACGGATTTCTAACAAAACGTCGTCGCGATTATGGTAGGATGACCATGGTATACAACGTGAAATCTGATTAAATATTCACTACAAAAATATTGCGTTTATTACCTTATTGTCGTTGGCGTCAGGTCTCTCGTTAAATGTTGTGTTTCACAGTCGACAATACTGTTGGTGTCAACCTTCTCATGCAGAGAAACCAGGGCGGATGCAGATGAAAACCCAACAAAAGATGAAACGTTTAGACTGCAAGCAATGTCGCAAAAGACATTCGAAGGAATCTTAATACGAGTGCCTCTTACGCTAGTAACGTACCGGTCTGAACAGAAGGCGTTTATTCTATTTATGCGATCGCTTTTAAAAAAGGCAGTCTATCGCACATAATTACAACTTCACGAAATATCCGCCACATTCGATAAAACTGATGTAGTCACTGCAAAATATACCCCTCAGTGGTGCATGCAAAAACATTTAAAGCGATTTATCCTTACGGTTTATAGATATATGTATGTTTCTGTCGTTTTAATACAACTCGAAACAATACATGGTATGATGTAATGGTTCTGAATCGTTACTTTTATCCTTGTATAGTTATATAATCTATTTTTATAATTCCTGTGGAAAGATTGGCTTGAAGATCCACACGGCTGTTACTGCAGGTCCTTCTCCCTGGTTGGGTTTGAGAGCGCCTCATCCAAGCGCCAGAGCTTGATATATTGCAGCGACCTTATCTTTCTACGCCCGTGTGCTTTCACAATGAATCGCAAAAAAATCTCGATATTTTTGAGAAAAGCGTTCGTTGTAATCAGCGAAAACTCGTCAAAAAGGAAATACAATGTTTCAAACAGGATTAATTACCGCACTCGCAAGCTGAGCTGTCAGCGCATGAGAATGAGATACACCGAGTGGAAAGGGTGGGAGGGCGAGGATGAATATGTGGATGTGGATTTTATGGTACATGGATGCAAGCTCTGCCCATGACAACTAACATGTAGAGAAAACGGGTGAAACAATAGGCTAAACTTCCAACAAGACGAGCCATAAAACAAAGGATTTGAGGCAGATAAGAACCATTAGGTCCATCTGGTCTGCCCAGTTTCACTGCTGTAAAGAAACAGAATAAACTTCCCTCATGTACTTTGTCAATTCCATTTACATATTTAAATATTTCACATCCCCTCCAAGATATGCATATTAAGATCCCTTAGTGTTTCAGATAGTTTTTAATTTGTTTCAATCTCCAAACCATTCACCAATTTAGCAGCCACTAATGTTACCAAAGTGGCAGTGTCCAGATTTGTGTACAATAGCCTACATAGAAACATAGAAAGTGACGGCAGATAAGAACCAGTAGGCCCATCCAGTCTGCCCAACCTCTGAGTACTTTCCTTTAGTACTTGCCCTTATCCTATATCTAGCTTGGCCTTATGCCTATCCCATGCTTGCTTAAATTACTTTACTGTATTAACATCTACCACTTCTGCTGGGAGGCTATTCCATGCGTCCACTACCCTTTCCGTAAAGTAATATTTTCTGATGTTACCATTAAACCTTTGCCCCTCTAGTTTATGCTTGTGTCCTCTTGTTGCGGTTTTATTTCTCCTTTTAAATAAACTTTCTTCCTTTACTTTGTTGATTCCCTTTAAGTATTTAAATGTTTCTATCATATCCCCCCTGTCCCGTCTTTTTTCCAGGCTATATAGTTAAGATCCTTTAACCTGTCCTGGTAAGGTTTATAGTAGCCCTTCTCTGAACTTTCTCCAACATTTCTATATCCTTCTGGAGATACGGTCTCCAGTACTGTACACAATACTCCAAGTGAGATCTCACCAATGATCTGTACAACGGCATGAGCACTTCCCTCTTTCTACTGCTAATACCTCTCCCTATACAACCAAGCATTCTGCTAGCATTACCTGCTGCTCTACTGCATTGTCTACCTACTTTTAAATCCTCAGAAATAATTACCTCTAAGTCCCTTTCCTCACAGGTTGAGGTTAGGACAGTACCAAATATTCTATACTCTGCCCTTGGGTTTTTATGCCCCAGGTGCATTACTTTGCATTTATCCACGTTAAATGCCAATTGCCACAGCTCTGACCATTTTTCCAGCTTACCTAGATCGTTTGCCATTTGGCTTCTTCCTCCAGGAACATCAACCCTGTTGCAAATTTTTGTGTCGTCAGCAAATAAGCATACCTTTCCATCAACACCATCTGCAATATCACTAATGAAAATATTAAAGAGAATGGGTCCAAGTACAGATCCCTGAGTAACAAGACCTTGTTCTGAATATACGCCATTGACTACAACCCTCTGTTGTCTGTCACTTAGCCACTCCTTAATCCATTCAACAACACTGGGATCTAAACCCAGAGATTGCAGTTTATTTAGCCCCTTCAGTACCGGGACGTACCTGGTACTTCCTGGTTAACAGTCACCGGTAGACCGGGACGTACCAGGTACATCTCCTCCAAAAAAACGCCCCCACATCACCACAATGCTGCTGCTGTCTGCCCAGGAGTCTGGGCAGACAGCACAGCCTCTCTAAACCTGCCCCCAAGCCTACGATCACTCCCACGGAGTGATTTTGTAGGCAGAAACAGCTATTGCAGAAAAATCAGCAATCACGGTTTCAGCAGCCACAGGCAGCTTCAGGGAAGGGGGGGTGTTTAATGGGTCCCCACACAAGTGTGGGGACCTGATCCAACACCCCCCTGCCGCCTGATCGCTCCATGAGAGCGTCAGTGCAGCGTTAACCCCTTCAATGCTGCGATCGCGGCATTGAAGGGGTTAATTCCCGTTTTGTAGGGGGCTCTGCTGCTGGTGGTCTGCCTGGAAGTCCAGGCAGACCAGCAACAGCAACAGCAAAAACGAGACCCCAGAAGTTCTCTGATCAGTCCTGTAGGACTGATCAGAGAGACTCCTCCCCTACAATCTCCAGTCTATTGGAGATAGTGTCCCAGGGAGACAGGGTTCTTTGGTCTCCACATGAGTGTGGAGACCAGACCCCCCCACCCTTCCTCAGTTAACCCCTGCCCCCTCTTCCTCAATTAACCCCTTCAATGCTGCGATTGTGTATGACCCCCATCGCAGGGGTTAATATTAGTCCCCACAAGCTTGTGGGGACAAAATCTCAGTCAATGCTGTGCTTCAATGGAGCATTAGCATTGAAAGAGTTAAAAAAAAATGTAATAAATAATAATAATAAAAAAAATAACAGCACTAACCTGAAAGTCCAGGGTGCTTCCAGGTCAAATGTTGGGCTGGGCTGATCAGATCGCTCCTGGCCAATAGGAGTGATCGGATCATTATGGCAGCCCACAGATGACCCTGCTCTACAAAGAGAGAGGGGTCATCTAGGGTAATTATGAAAAAACACAAATTATTAATAAATGAAAAAATCATAATTATTACCTGATCACTTGTCGGTGACATTTTAAGTCGCTGATTATTGATCGGTCTCCCTGATTGATGTCAGCGGCCTAAACCTGTCACTTACAAGTAATCTGATAAAAAAATATTTAAAAAAATGTAAATGCACATGTTCCAGTTTTGCCCTCATAGCTTCCTCAAAAAATGCATGAACCATGCATGTGAGGCCTTGTTGGAACCGGGGGATGTTGGTGAACAAAATGTGGTGCTTTCTTCCACTGTTGCACATATGCTGTGCAAGAAATTCAGTTTAACATTGAAATGTATGCGTTAAAAACGCAATAAAATAATTTTCCCTGTGAAGTTTGGCAGACATCAGTGAAGAAATGGCTAGCTGAAAACTGTCAAAACTACCCTAGTTGAACACCTTGACTCGTCTACTGTTCATAAATATATACTTTTATGGGGTAATTTACAGTGGGGGGCTTCCAAAATGTCCCAAATGGGATATGGGCCCAGGAAACCAATTTCTGAAAATTCCAAATGTGAAAACGAAAATGCGCATGTTCCAGTTTTGCCCTCATAGCTTCCTCAAAAAATGCATGAACCATGCATGTGAGGCCTTGTTGGAACCGGGGGTTGTTGGTGAACACAGTTTGGTGTTTTTTTCTGCAGTTGCACATATTCTATACAAAATATAATATAAAATCTAAAGCAACATTGCAACATATGCAAAAAAAACAAAAAATATAAAAATACCTCAAAATTTGGCAGCAATTGGCGATAAAATCCCTGTTTGAAAAGTGTCAAAATGACCCTAGTTGTACACCTTGACTTATCTACTGTTCATAAACATATAATTTTGGGGGGATAATCAGTATCTGTGACAACTATTGCAGTTATTAGACTACCATGCCAAATTTGAAAAAAATTACATTTCAAAAACGTGATGCATGCCTTGCAATATTTGCCCTATACTGGTCAAAATAGATAAAAATCCTGGCCATGTTGGGTGGTTTCCAAATCAGGACAAGTTAATGAATATATTTGGGATAATTTTTTCCCATTGGTTCAATGTGTGTACAATTTGTATGTATACAAAACTGTAAAAAAATGCTTTTTTTCATTTTTTCCCCACTTTTTCCAATTTATTTCAAATAAAACAATGTACTACCCAGCTTAATATGGTTTCAAATGAAAGCCCTACTTGTGCTGAAAAAAAACAATATATGATTTGTGTGGGTGCACCAATTGATAAGAGAGAAATTACAGTTTAAGTTTAAGTTTTACATGGCAAAAACACAAAAACAGCTCCGGTCCTTTAGCGACACGTTAGTATCAAAATCCCGGTCCTGAAGGGGTTAAAAGTCTTCTATGTGGGACGGTGTCAAAGGCCTTACTGAAATCCAGATACGCAATGTCTACTGCACCACCTTGATCAATTACTTTAGTCACCCAATCAAAAAACTCAATAAGATTTGTTTGGCAAGATCTTCCTGAGGAAAACCCATGTTGTTTTTGATCTTGAAACCCATGTGACTTCAGATGTTCAACAATCCTTTCCTTTAACCTGTTAAGGACAATGGGCGGTCCCTAAACCCATTAAAAACAATGTATTTTGAGCCCGTACATGTACGGGCTTTGTCATTAAGGGGTTAACATTGTTTCCTTTAATTTTCCCACTACAGATGTAAGACCAACTGGCCTGTAGTTGCCTGACTCCTCCCTACTGCCTTTTTTGTGAATGGGCACAACATTCGCTACTTTCCAATCCCCAGGGACAACTCCCGTTACCAATGATTCGTTAAATATATCAGTTAACGGTTTTGCTAGTACACCCCCAAGCTCTTTTAATAACTTGGGGTGTATCCCATCAGGCCCCATCGACTTATTTGTCTTTACCTTAGACAACTGAAGTAGAACCTCCGCCTCGATAAACTCACATATTTCAAATGATTCAGTCTTTTTTCCCAACTGAGGTCCCATTCCATCATTTTCATCTGTAAAAACTGAACAGAAATATTCATTGAGGCAGTCAGCTAAACCTTTATCCTCTTCTACATATATGCCTTTTGTTTTTAGTCTAACTAATCCTTGTTTAACTTTCCTTTTCTCATTTATATATCTAAAAAATGTTTCATCTCCATTTTTACTGATAGGGCAATTCGCTCTTCTGCCTGTGATTTGGCAGTTTTTATAACTTTCTTTGCCTCTTTCTGCCTAATTTTATAGATCTGTCTATCTTCCTCACTTTGGCTATTTTTGTATCTACTAAAGGCTAACTTCTTGTCTTTCACGATTTTGGCCACTTCTGCAGAGTACCACAGCGGTTTCCTTAATTTTTTACTCTTACTGACCAGCCTAATACAATTTTCTGTTATCTTCAATAAAACAGCTCCTGAACGCCATTTAAATTGTGCCAGTCTGATAATGACTCCTCTATACATTTTCTCATTTTAGAAAAACTTTTGTTTTTGTGTGGTGTGACTCAGTCACTGTTCGTATATTAAACCACACAGACTGATGATCACTAGATCCCAAACTTTCACCTACAGAAATATCTGTTAACAAATCTCCATTTGTGAACACTAAATCCAATATGGCCTCCTTACGAGTTGGTTCCTCAACCACCTGTTTTAAAGATAATCCCAGTAAGGAGTTTAGAATATCCGCACTCCTGATACAACCAGCTACTTTCGTTTTCCAGTTCACATCAGGCAGATTAAAGTCACCCATGATTATAACATCCCCCTTCACTGTCATTTTAGCCATTTCCTCCACTAGTAGATTATCTAGTTCTTCTACTTGTACTGGGGGTCTATCTATCACACCTATGCGAGTTACTTTACTTTTGCCAAATTGTACTGTAACCCAAACCGACTCTAAGTTCTCCTCACCAACTTGTATTAAGTTAGATTTTATGTTATTTTTCACATATAGGGGCACCCCCTCCCCCTTTCCTGTCTTTTCTATATAAAGAGTACCCCGGTATTGATATGTCCCAGTCATTTTTCTCATTATACCATGTCTCAGTAACAGCCACTATATCAACATTCTCAGTTGCCACAACTGTTACAAGTTCATGGATCTTATTCCCTAAACTGCGAGCATTTGTAGACATGACCTTTAGCTTGTCATTTAACACTGATGCTGCAATCACTTTCCGTCCTTGCTTTGGGGGGCAAAAACGGAAATTTTTGACTTACCGTAAATTCCTTTTTCCTTATTCCAGTGGCAGTACAAGTGGGTAGTAATCTTACTCGGTACAAGTAGAACCTAAAGGTGAATAAATAGTTAAAATATCCGAAGCCCCTCCTCCTTACCCATAAAAAACGGCACCTCTCCAAAGATGGCAGTTAGTAACAAGAAACACAGAAATGGATGCAAAAAAATAAAGTTTATTCTCAACGAAGGGAGGGAAATCTGTACTGCCACTGGACTAAGGAAAAAGGAATTTACGGAAAGTAAAAAATTTCCGTTTTTCCTGTCATCCAGTGGCAGTACAAGTGGGATGTACCAAGATCCCGGAGAAGGCGGGGAAAAGTGCCTAGGAGACAACAGCTTGAAGCACCTTGCGCCCAAAATCCGCCGCAGAGGAGGAGAAGACGTCTAGCCGGTAATGTTGTATAAACGTATTGAACGAGGACCAGGAAGCCGCCTTGCAGATCTCTTCAGGAGAAGCCGAAGCCTTTTCAGCCCAAGAAACAGACATGGCTCTAGTGGAGTGAGCCCTGACGGGACATTGAAGCAACTCGCCCTTGGCCTGGTAGGCCATACGAATGGTGTCAACAAGCCATCGAGAAATGGTAGACTTTGAAGCAGCCTTACCAGCAGAATGACCAAAAAAATTGACAAAAAGGTGGTCGGTGGTACGGAAGGATGAAGTACGCTTGAGATATATGTCCAAAGCCCTTTTAACATCCAAGGAGTGCCATTTACATTCTTCCGGAGAGGAAGGAGATGGAAAAAACGAGGGAAGAACCAATGGTTGATTGATACTCGCCCTGGAGATGACCTTTGGAAGAAACGAGGGTTTCAAATGCAACACAACCTTGTCCTGGTGGAAAACAGTGAAATCCGCCGAAGACGAGAGGGCTTGAAGTTCCCCCACTCTCTTGGCTGAAGTAATTGCCACCAAAAAAATCGTCTTGAGGGAAAGGATCTTCAATGAAACTTCCTCCAATGGTTCGAAAGGAGCCGAACAAAGAGCCTGCAGAACGAGAGTAAGGTCCCAGGTAGGAAAGGGAGATCTTGATGGGGGACGCCGAATGGTCGCGGCTTTAAAGAAACGTCTTACTAGAAGGTGAGAGGCCAAGTCTGAAAGAAAAAAATGATTAAGAGCCGAGACCTGACCCTTTAAGGTAGAAACACTGAGACCTGAATCCAAACCATCTTGCAAGAACTGCAGAATAGAGCTGATATTCTGAGGGAAGACATTCAAACCTCGAGCAGAGCACCACAGAAGAAATTTTTTCCAAATACGAAAATATATCCTGGATGTAGAGCGTCTTACAGAGTTCAACAGAAGGTCAGAAAGGTCACAACACCTTGGTTCCGCAGAATCATCCTTGCAAAAGCCAGGCCGTCAACCGAAACATCCGAAGGAGGTCTGGATGAAGCTCCCTGTTGTCCAACAAAGGCTCCGACGTCGGAAGTTCCCAGGATGCCAAGGTAAGTTGTCTGAGAAGGGCAAACCAACTTCGACTTGGCCAGTAAGGTATAATGGCCAAGACCCTGGCCCTGTCTGAGCAAATCTTTTGGAGAATTCTCGGGATCAAGGCTACCGGAGGAAATATGTAGGCCAAACGGAAATTCCATAGAATTGAAAGGCCGTCCAAAACCTGAGGAGAGTCCAGCCTGTTGAGGGACGCAAAAACCGGCACTTTCCTGTTTCTTCTGGTAGCCATCAAGTCTATCTCTGGGAGGCCGAATCTTGCCACCAAGATGGAAAAGGTCTGCGTGGTCAGGGACCACTCTGCCTGAGACCACCTTGCCCGGCTGAGGTCGTCCGCAATAAGATTGTAGCAGCCTCTGATGTGGGTTGCCGAGATATCCTGCAGATGTTGTTGGGACCACTTCATTAAAACAGAGCACAGAATCTGAAGCTTTCGTGTTCGCGTTCCTCCTTGCTTGTTTATGTAAGCCACTGTCGTAGCGTTGTCCGACTGAATTCTTACAAAACGACCCTCTATATGGGGCCTGAAAGCCATGAGGGCTAGAAGGACTGCCTTTAATTCCCTGTAATTTGAAGACTGATGAGAATCGTCCGGAGACCAAATTCCCTGTCTGAAGAGGCAACCTAAATGCGCCCCCCAGCCGATTTTGGAGGCATCCGTGGTCAGAGTCATCCAATGTCGGGGTTGGAACTAGAGACCCCTGGAAAGATGGGTTGACTTCTTCCACCAGTTCAGCTGAGATAGGACTTGGCGTGATATTGTGTTTGAGTCTAGGTCTTCTTCCCTTCTTGACCAATTGGAAAGGATCTGCCATTGTAAGGGACGCAGCTGAGACTGTGCCCAACGGACCGCAGGGATGGACGCTGTAAGAACACCCAGGACACTCATGGCCCTTCTGAAAGAGCAGGTAGGATTCCTTTGAAGAAAGGAAATTTCCTGTCTTATCTTCCCGATCTTTGATTGCGGGAGAAAGATGCACTGGGAAACTGAGTCCACTATCAACCCCAGGAACTGGATCCTGGTGGAGGGAAGGAGATTGGATTTCTCCTTGTTGATGATCCAGCCATGTTGTTCTAGAAAACGAACCGTGGTGTCCAAGTCTGCCAGAAGCTTTAGTGTAGAGTCAGCCTTGATGAGCCAGTCGTCCAAGTATGGTACGATAGCGACACCCCGGAGTCTTAGGCTTGACGTCAATGGGCACAGGATCTTGGTAAAAACTCTTGGAGCCGATGACAGACCGAATGGGAGGGCTTTGAATTGAAAGTGATAAATTCTCTTGTTTACTCGAACCGAGAACCTGAGGAACTTTCTGGATGCGTCGGCTATAGGCACATGAAGATAGGCGTCTTTTAAATCCAGTGTAACCATAAAATCTCCTCTTTGCAGAATCTGTGTGACAGATTTGAGGTTCTCCATGCGGAAATGTTGATAGCGTATACAACTGTTGACCCTCTTCAGATCCAAAACCGGACGGAAGGAGCCGTCCGGCTTTGGAACCAGAAAGAGACGAGAGTAGACACCCTGGAATCTGTGACGAACTGGGACCTTCTCTATGACTCCTTTCTGTAGCAATGTGAGGCATGCTGAAAACAGGGCTACATTTTTGCTTTCCGCAGGATATGAGGAGATGAGAAAGCGGCTCAAAGGAGGTCGAAAAAAACTTGATTTTGTATCCCTCCGCAATGATCTTCTGAATCCAAATATTTTGAGTAGTCTGCTCCCAGGCGTCTCTGAACCATAGCAATCTTCCTCCTACTTTGTCAGAACTTCCTCTTTTCTTGCTTACTAGGACGTTCTTGGAATTTCCTATCTCCGTAGAGACGACGAAAATTCTGTGAGCGGGAAGACTGGAAAGGTTTGGCATTCCGATAAGGGTATTTACGATTCCACTTGATCCTTCTATCCTGAGGGAGAGCTCTTTTGGTATCCGACATCTGTCTGATCAGGTCTTCTAGCGGAGCTCCAAACAGCTTTTTCCTCTCAAAAGGTAAATCACATAAAGAGGCCTTGGATGCCGAATCCGCTGTCCAGGATCGTAACCACAGGGCTCTCCGTGCCACTGAGGACAATCCCATAGTTCTGGCTGATAATTTAAGAGATTCGTGAGATGAATCCAACAAAAAACTATTGGAGAGCTTTAACCTGTTAAGGAGTCTGGAAATCTCAGAATCTGAGTCATCGGAGAGACATTCTCCCAAGGTGTGAATCCAAATATTCTGGGCTCTAGCCACCGCTGCGCTGGCCACCGTTGCCTTACACTGCGAACCTGCAGCCTGAAATATGCGCCTGCAAGAAGTTTCTGCCCTTCTATCCATGGGGTCTTTAAGACCCGACACTCCTCCAATTGGAATGGTCGTCTTTTTGGAAAGCTGTGCAATCTGGAAGTCCACTTTAGGGGGATCATCCCATGTGTCTTCCCCTTGAAGTTTAAACAGCTGTCTGAACTGTTTTGAAATAAAGGCTCTTTTACCTGGGTGCTTCCATTCTCTCTCCATAAGTTCTGTTAATTTCGGTAAAACCGGAAAACCTTTAACCTTTTCTGAATCCTCCTCCAGTAACAGACGTGAAACCTCCTTAAAAAACTTGCGAAGCTCCTGAGGAGGGGAAAAAACCTAATCTTCTGAACTATCACTTGTAGTAGAAAGAGATGAGTGAGAGATTTCACCGGAGGAAAGGTCTGACCTAGATGATGATCTGGACCTCTTGCGTTTATGCGAACTTTCCTTCCTTTTCTCCTGGGAATGAGCAGCAGAAACTTGAAAAGCTTCAAAGGTCTGGGCCAAATTCTCCTGGAACCAACCCAGGAAGGAATGCAAATCTTTTTGCTTTTCAGTAGCAAGTTGTTCTGCTGAGCATGAATTACACATTTTCTTACGACAACCATCCGGGAGAGGAGTAGCACACTCTGAACAAGCCACATGCTTTGATTTAGAAGTAGCTTTTCTGGGAGCCGGTGGCTTTTTATCTTTCTCCGGAATTTCTATAGGAACCGGACTAGACATCTGACAAAAGAAAACAGAGGTTAATAAAACAACCCTTTTTTTTTTTTTTAATATATCTGAGGGCAGAGAAAGTATAGAGCAAAGATAAAATAAAATCTTACCCTAAACTCCTCTGAACCGTGTGGGGGGGCTGGTGACAGGAAAAAAGCGCCTTTTAAAGCATTAAGAAATGCCGCCCTCCAGAAGATCCGATTCGTGCATGCTTAGTAGCGCGATCAGATCTTCAGTGGAACGCAACGACACCCGGGCGTGCGTTCCACCTTAATGCGCATGCTCCCGCATCCTATCCACAAAAGGATGCATAACAGACATCTTCCGTAACGCGAACCGCTACGGAAGGAAAAGCCTCTCTCTGCTCACCACCCGGGGAGCAATCGGAGGAAGAGGAACCCCCAGGCAGCAACCCGTGCGCCTCACCAGCGAAGTCTGTCCTGAACCGAAGATTCTACTGTCCGTCCCTGAAAGGGACAAGAAAAAAACTGCCATCTTTGGAGAGGTGCCGGTTTTTATGGGTAAGGAGGAGGGGCTTCGGATATTTTAACTATTTATTCACCTTTAGGTTCTACTTGTCCCGAGTAAGATTACTACCCACTTGTACTGCCACTGGATGACAGGAAAATATATGCTTCTCCCTATTATCTTTATAGACCAAGCCCCCAGATCCACCCACCTGGTTACTAAGTAAATCGCCTTCCCTTTCTATACTGTCTAACCCGGTATTTATTCCCTCCCCCCCCATTCCTAGTTTAAAATCTCCTCCAACCGTCTAACCATTCTCTCCCCAAGCACATTGGACCCTCTTGCATTTAGGTGCAATCCATCACGACTATAGAGATTGTACCCCAAAGCAAAATCAGCCCAGTGCTCTAAAAACCCAAAGGTTCCTTCTTACACCAAGACTTCAGCCATGCATTTAGCTGCCTAATCTCCCGCTGCCTTTCTGGTGTAGCGCATGGCACAGGTAGTATCTCTGAGGATACTACCTTGGAGGTCCTTTTCTTAATCTTACTCCCTAAATCCCTAAAATTACCTTTTAGGACACTCCATCTTCCTCTTACTATGTCGTTGGTGCAAATGTGCACCAAGACAGCTGGATCCTCGCCAGCCCCT
>VKOC01022897.1:0-53115 GCA_009364415.1 Spea multiplicata
GGGTAGGTTAGTGTCTGGGTGGGAAGGTTAGTGTCTGGGCGGGTAGGTTACTGTCTAGGTGGGTGGGTAGGTTAGTGTCTGGGTATGTAAGTATCCCCCTATATGCCACTCTGTCCCATGATATGCCTTTTAACCCCTTATGTGCCAGAGTGGCATATAGGGTTATAAGGCATTTCTGGAGGCAGAGTGGCATATAGGGGGTTAAAAGGCATGCCTGGGGGCAGATGTGCATAATTGGGGGCAGATGAGCATAACTGGGGCAGGTTGGTAAATAAAAGGTAATTAAAAACAAAAATAGTTTACATGAATTAATATTTACTAGTAAAACTTTTTTCCTATAGGGTCGTCTTATAATCAGGCTTTTTCTTTTTTTCCTAAATTAATATTCAGATTTTGGGGGGTCGTCTTATAATCGAGCAAACACGGTATATATTTTGATCGTCGAACAGAAAAGTAATCATCAAAATCCTCTACATTTCCTCAATAGGAACATCTGCATCTCGCAGCGCTTTCGTTCTTCACACCATGATCACCAACGCAGAATCTTAACTATTGTTCTGCAAAAGGTTGGCCACCTCTGCTGACCACACAGATTTGTTTTTTTTTGTCTACTCTCTGCCATTACGGATCAGACTTTCTACAGTTATCAAAAATAAGCTCCCTCAGGAAGCTGGAGCTCAACCACTCACTGTTTATTTCACAAATCCTTTTGAGGAAGACTCACAGAACCATTACGTCATTGAGTACCTGAGACATGGCTCCAAGCATGGTCCTCGCCGTCACCGTCATGGCCTGGACGGGGCGCTTTTTGTCTTTTTTCCCCACAAGGTCCCAGTCTGGCACGGCATCCAAGTTGATATCGACCTGCTTCAAGGGCATCCTTTTTCTCAGCGTCATGCGCAGCGTGTTGAGGGAACTGGAGGACGGCATCTTCCTGAACTTGTCTGGCAAAGGACTGTCTCGCTCGTCCATATTTTCCAGAATGTCGTGATCCCTCCAGCCAACATTTTGCAAAATAGAAGACATTTTACACACGCGCACCAGAAAATAATCTGTAAGAAACACAGGGGCATACGGGGAGGTTAAAATAAATCTAAACCAGATGCTTACATGGCCAAACATTCGCCTAAGGCTACAAAGAGGTTATTTACAAACAGAAGTACGAGTTAAGAGGTAAGCTTTTAGGTGTTGTGAGTGGGTGCCCATGTTGAAGGGACAGTTTAGTGTTGAAATCAATGGGAATGCTTTGCAGTGCGCGTCCACAGGGGCCTGATCAGACCTCCGCCTGGTGCATTGGTGGGGAAGTAGTCAGCTGAAGGCATCTCTTGCATAGAAAATAGCTGGTTTTTTTTAAGAAGTCTGAAGGCTATTTAAGAAGTCTGTTGACTTAAAATGCATGGGGAGGAACGTGGATTGACACACAATGCATGTAATGGTTAATGAAACATTATTTCATTAGAATGTTAAGTATTGTACTAGCATGAGATAGGAAGTGAAGATAAAGCCCAATCAGTGCTGCTAAAAGCCAGCTATTTCCTTTAAACAACCATGAACTTATGCCACATAGAGCATGGGGGGGGGGGTTATATAATGTGTGTGTGTACGTATGTGTATAAATATATATGTAGGAATTTTAAAAAAATCCATGCATTTAAATGTGGTTACATTTTATGTACTCTATCAATTCCACACATTCATCGATGTAACAATTTTATTTTCAAATTTGATTAAAAAACAACTGTACAATATGGAAATTTTTAACATGTATTCATTTAACAATTTCTTTGCAAATTTTTAATGTTTGCTGTGCATTATAGAAAGATCCTCCCATAAGAAGGAACTGTCTGATGTATGGTATAATCAGCAAGATGACATAAGAACTTGAGTCGATGCATCATGCTGGGCCAATGACATCAGAGGCTAGCCCTTTACAATTCATAATCGCTCCAGCTAGATGACATTTACCGCTCCTCCAAACTTCTGACTTCATGAATTAGGAGATCTCTAAAATCGGAGTGCTCTGAAATCCTCTCTAATCTAGCGCGCTTGGTTCTTTGGTGTTTATTGAGGAATTTAACGCAGCATTGTTTTCTAGTAATACAAAAAAATAAGCTATTTTCAGAGTTTGCATGTCTTACTGTACAGTAATGCATGCCAGCGGTATACAGGATGTGTAATGTGATTAATGGCATTTATCAGAGCCTTAAATCCGCTCGCAGATGGAATGTCGCAGTTCCTCAAATCTCTTTACTTGCAAACAGGAAAAGAAAACAAAACGAACTGATATTTATGGAAATTCTTCATTCAGCAGTGAAAAAAAGTGAAATAGGAGGGACAGATAAAAACGGCGATCAACAAAAATGTTCTACCACAACTTTATTAAAGCACCAACATGGGGCACTTATTTATTCTTTTACCAGCAAATTGACTGCCACTGAAATAAATGGGGACATCTTGCGCATGTGCACAGGGGCATGAATAGAAACCCCCCCCCACACCAGCATATCACATGCAAATGTCTCCTGCACAGAACCCCCCCATGCATCAGAAAGGGGAACAAATGGGACCACATATAGCTATATATTTATTCATTAGAGGGCATGATGTTGTCAGCTTTGCCCCTTGGAGCAGGTTCAACCTTCAAGCCAGTAGCACCCACTTTGGGCAGTCAACAAGAGCACCTGTTAGACACCACGGACGGGGACAAGTTCCTTACGCTTCCTGTACTTTATTACACCATACGGAGAGCCATGATACACAAAGGAGTGTTTACTGAATCGTTAGAAGAGTAAACAATATATTAAGATGTAGGCAGTCTACTGTATTACTTCTGCGATTACCGGACAGAGCCGTACATTTCTAGATTAGGGTCAGAAAATTGATGCCTATTAAATTCGGCACGGAATTCCCATACTGAGCGTTAGATTTTTGCACCTGGACCATAAACAATTTCATTTCAACGAGTTTTCGTTTGCGGGCCTTTCCGTCCGGACGAAATTCAGAGGGATGTTTGTTTTAGGTTAATGGGGTAAATAAGGGTATTTTCGCTTGTTGCACGCTACTACTATATTATTCCATACCAAACAATGGGTCATGCGTATAGCGATAGAAACTTGTATAGTGTCAGCAGACCGCGCAGCACCATTACAAAAGATGGGGGGGAGGGGGGCAGTGAAAATATGAACGAGACAATGTAATAAGGATAATAAGCCCCTGGCGCAGATGGAGAAGCTCTTGAATTGTATGTAAATTGGTCTTGTCTTAGATTCAGGATAGCTTTATCCTGTGTTTACATTCCCTTACTGTATTAGCCTGTACCACCTCTGATGGGAGGCTGTTCCATTAATCCACCCAGCTCTCAGTAACACAAAACCACAGGAATAAAAAGCCAATAGATCAATGAATCCCAACAGAGCAAATACAAACTGTGGCTAATGGGTGCAGCTTTTATAGTATTTTGTATCAAAAAAGGAATAGCATCAGCAGATTGCGCAATACGCAAAATCTTACATAAAATGACATAAAACGGTAACAGGGGATTCCTACAGATGAAGAATAAGGTAAACCAAACAGGCCAAAAGTAATGAGCAACCGCAACGCATTCAACGCGGGGTTGCCTTGGTATAACAGCAGTTGCCATTAATCTACATGTTAGAAGCAAGCAATGGCGGTGAGCTGCTCTCTATTCAATAGCCAACGAAATATACCCGTTGCTGCAGCGCCGCATCCCCCGTTATACCGCGAGACATCACTGTACTCACCCGCTCTCTGCCTCTTCCAAAATTATACTATTCGAATTCGGCGCCACCACCCTCCTTTCTCCGGCCGCTGACATCTGATAGGTCCATAGCCTTTGACGTCATGGCAATCCCAGAGGAGGCTAACCGCAGCAGTGCTGCCGAGACGCCGCAATACAAACATGGAATCTTTCTATTACTGTGAACGGGTCTCAGCAGCGACAGGGTTACAAAGGAGGCATGGCTGGACCGGAAGTGTCCATTCGGACAGCGGAAATGAACTTGTAAAAGTACGGAAGCATAGGATAAAAATACAGCATATGTATCTGTGAGGGCATTAACTCATTCGCTACCAGGAATTCGCAGTTTCCATGTTTATTGTACACACTTTATATATTGTATTGTATCCCAGGCCAACTAGAATTGCAGTTAAACCCATATTCATATGAATTACCCCACAAAAGTGTGTGAAAATGTAAAAATATACCTTATTTGTTCTAGTTTTCTTCCATGGCAAAAGTGCCACTGCTGGAAAAAAATCCACTTTATGGCCCCTAGCTTTGTTGTGATTCTCTACCCCACATGCATAAATGCATATTTTTTTTAATGTTTGGGGCTAAAATACTTACGCGCTGCACTATTGTTTTTTTTTAACAGAAATATTTGGGTTGGAAAGCTCTGATTGAGTGCCTGGTAGAATGTATTTTGGGGAGTGTTATTTTTTTAATTAATATAACACCATCATATTCAGCGGCGCTGTACAATGGGTAAGCAGGACATAACACGTAGTTCACGTAACAATCCACTTTAATGATATTAATCCCTTGATTTCACATCTGCCAATAGCTTGAAAGGAGAAACCATGCATGCGCCAGTCATTCACTTTATAACAGCAGGGCTTCCATTAACCTAAGCCACCAGCAAACACACAGATGCAGGTCTCGATGCCCAGTATAAAAACCCTGATATGACTGGTGCAGAGAGCAGGAAATCATAGACTGACGGGAGAGGTGTTTAGTGCAGTCACATAGGGGCTTATTGTTAAAAGCAGTAGAAGGGAGATCCATATTTTTTCATGTCAGTGGTGCAATCATCTCCCCATTACCTCACTCTTTGCCTTGGTGTCACCCTTCTCTCTGACCTCTCATTTAACTTCCACATCCAGTCGGTCTCAAAAATCTGTCACTTTCATCTCAAAAGCATTGCCCATATTTGTCCTTTCCTAACACAAGATGCCACTAAGACTCTTGTCCATGTCCTAATTATCTCCTGCCTTGACTATTGTAACCCTGTCTTAGCTGGTCTCCCTCATACCCATCTCGCCCCTCAGCAATCCAGCATGAATGCTGCTGTCAGACTTATCTTCCTCTCCCATCGCTTCACTAACACCTCTCCCCTCTGTCAGTCTCTTCACTTTGCTCTTCAGGATTCATTTCAATTCTTGACTCTTACTTCATAGTAATTCTCCAAATACACTTCCACTCAGTCTCTACGCTTGTCCAATGATCTCCATCTTTCCTGTGTTCTAATTTTTTGTTCCCATGCACACTTGCAATATTTCTCACGGACCACCCCAGTCCTCTGGGATGCCCTCCCCCAGCCTATCCATCTTTCCCCTGCCTTCGACCCTTCACCTTAATTCCCTTCCTCCCATATTCTTTTAGCTCACCTTTCCTAGTGCCTCTCCTGCCTTCAGACAATACTTATACTAGTGTGAATGGCCCTTTGCTACAGTGGCACTATTACCTCTTGTGTAATATACCCTAACTCCCTCTAGATTCTAAGCTGGTTTGAGCAGGGCCTCTTTCTGTAAGTTGACTTATGTTATTTACTATTTGTTTTTTTCCTGTTTACCCATTGCAGTGTGTGGCGAAATATGATGGTGCTGTATAAACTGACAGAGAGGAGAGGAGAGGCAGATAGGTCTGACAGCAGCGTTCAGGGTGGGTTGTTGAGGGGCGAGATGGGTATGAGACCGACTGGCTGTGGAAGTTAAATGAGAGGTCAGAGACAAGGGTGACACCAAGGCAAAAAGAGTGAGATAATGGGGAGATGATTGCACCACTGGCATGAAAAAATAATATGGATCTCCCTTCCACTGCTTTTAACAATAAGCCCCTATGTGACTGCACTAAAACACTTCTCCCATCAGTCTATAATGTGTTACCTACCCGCGACGATGGGGACGGTCTCCGGCCAGCTCCTCATGGCAGGTCCATCTGCCGCTCCGACGAGGGAGACCCTTTGCTGCCTTCATGCAGCTTACCCCCCTCGTGTGCCGACGAGGGAGACCTCCAGGCAATGTCCCACGACATCCGGCGGGTTTTTATTAGGAACCTTCCTACTACAGCGACCAGCCTCGGCCTTGCACACAGCCACCCCACAAACAAAATGGCCGCAATGAAATGACGTGGACTGAGTGACATAACACCATTTTGACTGCAAACCCTCCAACATCTCAAATGCTGAAAGAGGGTCACTTTTGTTTTTAGGTGTGGGGATAGGGATTAATAGATATTAATTGCAAATTAGGCATTTGATTTAATTTAATTACACAATTTAAATTTCACACCCCAGTTCTTGATGTGCAATGTATAAAAATGAACATAATTATATTGCATTTTAGTAAATGTAAAGGAAAACAATTTCTAGATTGGATTGGACCCAGGGACTCCAGGTGACGGAAATCTCCAGTTCTGTGGGTCAAGGAAGGGTGACCACATTTTTTTCTGCCATTCAGAGAAATCCCCTTAATGACAAGACTGTTTCTTACTCGTAGTACATTTTGGGACAATGGCTCTTTTAACATTTTCAGTGTTGCTGTTTAGCTGTAATTTTCTTCTTTCTCATTTTGTTCTCCCACACATATTTATACATTGCTTTTTTCAGGACAAACTAGACATCCCAAGGTATTTGAAATGCTGGTATTTTAACCCTTTCCGTATACTAATTTTACTACCAGCCTTTGTCAAACTTTATGGTAGTAATATTCTTTGTATTTTGTTCACACACACATTGTACTTCAGGTATGAATTTACCGCTCCTGGTATATGTCCCTGTCAAATACCCCAATATGTGTTCAGCAACATCTCCTGTGATACCCCACATGCATGGGTTTGTTGGGTTATTTGGGAGGTAAAAGAACACCTTTGTGAGGTGTGTATTTTTTTGCCATTTAGACATTCCAGCACCACGGCCGTGTTAGAGGCCTCGTGGAGGAGACTGAGGGGCGTCGAGCGGTTGCTGAAAACTTCTTGAGCGACCGCTTGGCACCCCCTCTCTCCTCTGCGTCGAAAAAGAAAGACAAAGTCTCATTGCGGGACTGTCCCTGGCAATGCGGGACATATGGTCACCCTAGGTCAAGGTGATCGCAAGAGTGGCTAATAGACATGTCCACACCCTGCCCTATACCTCCACCCACATATGAATTTAGGGCTAGCCCTGTCCTCATGTGTCGATATCCCTGCCTACATACACAGATCCATGACCCTAATGAAGCTAGCCAGAACCTGGAAATTCTCTTCTTTGATGACAAAGCCCATGTGATTTGACCGTAGGTGGTGTCTGTAATTGTATTTGAGCTCTCCTTTCCCGGATCAGGGCTTGCAAGCAGTGGGTTCACTGGCTGTTTCAGTTTGTCAAGCTCATTAATTTTCCCCATCTGACATTATAACAAAAACTAAACCTCAGCAGGACATTCTGTCACTGTCCCAAACTCTACAGGACATTGTTCTCATAAAACCGCCAATAGGATATTTATGGATTCCTTCTTCAAAGTAGGCTCTGCTGCTAATTGGTATATAAATTAAAGAAATTTGTCAGTAACTGTTTTATCATTTTGTTAATTAAGTTCCAGCAACAATCTTTTGCAATACAATACTTATCCAAGTGGCATTGGATTTATTTTAAAATATACTGTAATACTTAAGTTACCTACTACATAGGCAACTAAAGCTGGGACATAATGGGAGGCATGTTGGATGGTCCAGTTGCTGAAAACTAAGTTTATCTTAGTCAAAAACAGTACTGTTCCTATAGTTATGCTCATGTACACAAATGCATATGCAATTTTTCAGGAAAGCTATCACTTGAGCTCCATTTATAGAAACACAAGAGGGAGCCCTCACCTAAGAGATATCAAACATCTCATTTTTAGGGAAAATGCTTCTTACTCTTAAGTATATATATATATATATATATATATATACATATATATATATATATTACAGAGAGAGAGTTGTCAAAAAGAATGCCCTTCCTTTGTATATTTTTTATTTCTCTGCCATTTATTTGGTAGACATAGTCATGGTTTTTGTTTTTACATTTTGTAAGTAACAAATCTTTAATCAGGATTTGAAGCCACTGGCAGTAAACAGAGTTATCATGGTTGATAATTGAAAGAAATGTTTTTTTCTGCATAATATTAATACAATATTTACCTATTTCCTAAACACCAAGCTTCCTTATGTTGTCCATATATGTGCACTTTCAAATAAAATGTGACATTTTTTATCTTGGTAATTTACTTCATCAACTTAGCAGTAAGGAGCTAAACATGACAGAAGAGGTAGGAAAGCCAATGAGGTAACATAAACTGAGCTAGGCCCAAATCAGGCACTGGACTCTTCAAACTGATTTCAAAAGACATTAGACTCGTGCATTCAGATTGGAAATTTATTGAATTTTGGTTAATTCAGAGATTCATATGAAGCCATGAAAAGGGGGCTAGACCACCCACACAAATAGGAGGAAAACTAAGCAAAAAGCTCAGACTTTTCATATGAAATACGTGGGCCCACATTCACTCATTCTTGTTCACTTTCTTTCACACTCTCTAGATGTTTCTTTACCTTCTCTGCTGACCGCTTCTGACAACCACTTCTGCTTCCGCATCTTCATCTTCTATATTTTATCTTCTCTTCTATCTTCAATCTGCTATCTTCAATCTCCTTTCTTTATGTGCATCTCTGCGAACATAATCTGGCATGAACTCCTGCCAAAATAGGGGAGCTTCCATGATCCTCCAACTGGGGGAGAGGACGTCACTAAGTGCTGCCATATTGCCCTTAGTTTATTTTAGTTTAATGAGGGCACTTTCGGTGATGTCCTCTCCAGTTATTGCCCAGTTTTGTCCGTGCAGGTGCAGATGCAGACGAAGAAAGAAGATTAAAGACGGCAGATTGATGATAGAAAATAAACAGTAGAAGGTGCGCAAGTTGTAGGCAGAAGCTGAAGTGGTCGGAAGAGAAGGTAGGGGGAAACACTTAGCATGAGAGAAAAAGTATAAGAGTATAAGAGAATGAGAGTGTTAGAAAGTGAGTGGGTAACATTCACCCACATTCACTCTCACCCTCAGGTAACAAATTTTGGCCAAATCAATTGGACAGGAATTGGACAGGGAACGTAATTAATTGCCCGAAAACAAATGGACCACAATGAACCGAAAAATTAGTCCAATTTTTTGCCCCATTTGCACATGTCTACAAAACATGAAGACCCTGCCTACTCAATAGCAATAAAAAAAGCACAAAATATTAGAGGGAGGAGAGGTAATATAGCTCAGCTTCAGCTGACCCTCTTCACAAGGAGTAGAAAGTGCTGGTATATCTGAGCCTATTGATTGGTATTAATGCTTTCAGATAGAGGAATGAGGATGGAAGTCAGTAGAGTATAAACTAAAATCAGTGGAACATAGGGGGGTAGATGTGGAATAGGAGGCCTATCAAAATGATTAGTCCAGATTCTGGAAAGTTCACAAAGTTCCCTGGTACCACTATGCCATATCTAAGATTATTAATCCTATCCTGCCCTGTTAAGAACAAGGCAGCTGCTGACCATGACCTATTGCAGGATTTTATTTCCCATCATCCAGATTTAGTTAGGGCGTCTCAGAACTTTATTGCGTGATACGACTATGGTTAGCATTTCTCCACAAGAATACAGACCAAATTCACATCTTGAACTCTTCACTGGACAACATTTGTCTAAATTATTCCAAAAAAGCAAGGAAGTAAAAGTTACTCTCTGGGATCTGTTCCCTCGTGCGGAACACCAAATGTAACATTTTTGCCATGTGCTGTTCTGTACAGTTTAATTGCATTGCTTGATTAAGTGCCTCTTATTGTTAGATTCCAGCTGTAGCTCTAGATCACCCACATTTAATAGCTTTGTTCATCATTAGTATACATCATGCGTACTTCAGTTACCATGTTTCACATTGTTACGCCTGTTATAGTCAATTCTACAGCAATGTATTGTTTTAATAGACACTGTGGATAACGAAAGAGTTAAATCAATGTGTGTCTTACAGTTAATTATACTAATTAAAGCAAATGAGTCTGTTCTGAAATAATAGATGCTTTCAAGCACTGAAATTTTCATGTCATGTACAGAATGGAATGGGATCCTTAGTGGTTTTAGCCACTTCTGGTTTCTTACATGAAAGAAACACTCAAAATATCTTAGCCTTCACAAACTTTTACAAATGATGGGGCATGAAGAAACACCAGGGGTTATGTCACATGTCCAAAAACTAAATGCGTAAGTAGGTGCATAAATGTAACCATACAAAGCAGTGCACTCCCCGTATAAATATTTGTTTTTTTTGTAAACAAAATGACAAAATCACACAGTGGCGGTATCGCATCTGCAACGATGTGTGTAAAGGCATCCCTCCTATCATATACTTGTGACACATTGTGTTATGTTGCATTTGTTCTTCTGAATGTGCAACATGGTGATTAGCGCCGATCCTAAAAATACTGAGCCCTCCTTGTTTCCAAGTAATTCCTCTTTCTTCTCTAGTGGTAAATTAAACTCTTCATATGTCATTCTGCAATGACTGTTCTAGAAAACAAGGCATCCAGACTGAAAAATATATAGAATTTCAACAGGAAAATAGAAAGCTGCTGTTTGATCAAAATTAAATCTGAAAAGATAAAAGTAAACGCGAGATAAATAAGCCATACATTTTACCCTTTTCAAAAATATTCAGCTTGTGGTTAAGTACAATTAATGCATACATTATGTAAGGGTCTTTCCAGGCAAACATGTCATGCCCTCTTGTGAGTAGCCCCGCCCCCTCTTGATGACATCAGCACGTTTCGATGCGTGCAGCTTTCTCCAAGGATGTGCCTATACTATGTTGCTTTTTATTTTTTGTTACATATGTATCTTTGGAGAGTGATCAATCCTGGGGATGTATGTGTCGTTTGTTCTTACAGATAAGTGAATTTGTTTTTTCGCACCCTCACTGGTGTTTTTTCGTTAAGGTTTGGATATTAGTAGGGCAGTGTATCTCAGTGTATCTGATATAACATGTAAGTCTTACTTCTTGCAATAAACTATTACTTTACCTATGATGGCGATAACAGGGCACGTGATTTTCAAACATTTTTCTTTAAGGGAAAATTGACAACTTTCTAGAGAAAGAGTTCTATGGATTCCTGGTGGGAAGTCAGAAACTAAAAATAAAAGAAGACAAAATAAATTATTACTATAGAGATTACTGACAATATATACTTTATTGAGGCCAATTTAACTTCATTTTACTAAATTACTCTATCTGTAATCCTGCACTTTTGTCTTTTTCACTTTCCTTGTCTGGTTGTTGGTTCAGTACTTATTATTGAAGTTCCACCTTCTCTTACAATATCATAGAATAGTCAACGGCTTCCTACATTTTTTAGGGAAACGTTCAATCTAGACCTTCAGCAGATACACCTGTGTTTGTAGCTTTAGTTTACCTGAAATGATTTTCTGTTCTTTTCTGCTCTTTTCAGATGTGCTTCTTTTAATGCAAGCCTTAATACTTCATTTTTCCTTTTTTTTTAAATTTGTCCTCGATATTTTTAACTTCAAGCTCTCATCTTCTAAGCATATCATCGACGATTTTGGTTTTCTTCTCATGCCGCTTTTTAGCAAATTCAAAGGCTTCCATCCACTGGCAAAAGATTGTTTTGTGCCAGTTCAGTGTCTTTCAATAATTCTTTTGCTTCGATCTCCTGCTTTGTTTGAAGCTGTTCAATAACATTCTTTTCCCATGGTGCTAAACGCTCTAACTTTAACTGATATCCCTTCTCCATTTCCAGTTAAAAGTCAACTCTTTCTTGCATCTTACATTTCTTCTATCTTCATTTTTGCCTTTTTAACACATTGAAATGTTGCAGCTGTTGTGTAATCTCAGACCCAAGCTATGCCTCCATTTCCTTACGTTATTTAAAGAACTTCATCTCCAGGGACTCAGACTTCACTCGTTCAGGGTCACTGGCACCTTGGTTTCTTTGGCACCCTATAGGTAGGCATGACTTTAATATTGACTCTACCTTCATATGATTACCTACCTCTTCCTATTAATCTTCTTCCCTACTAACAATAATCTCATCGTACAGACAAAAGTGCCATCTCTAACAGAAGAGGTAGATATCCAGCATGTAACTAAATATTAATTTACATGCTGTAAAATATCTGTGATCTGGTTCTGGAAAAAAACAAATATTGATCAGTTCATCGCATAGATCAGCTACATTAATGTCACAGTGGTTTAGTTTCTTCCCAGTTAGTTTGTTTTGCAAATCCTTGTGGCACTCTAAGATTTTGTTTCTGTCCAATTCAAGTCTACAAATTTGACATAAAAAAATCAAATGCATCACAATGGCTTTGCAGTAAAATTAACCTTTCATTTATCGATTGGATGGATGTATCCAGTTTTGTAAAGAAAAACAAAACAAGTGAAGTCTTGCCTGGCGACATGAAGAGTCTCTTCTTCATACTCAAAGTCAAATGATCTTTTATGTCTCTGCTGATGAATTGTAATACAATCAGGAAACTTTGCCTCAGCATTAACCTTCCCAGCAACCTCTTTGGCCTCATTTACCGTTTTCTCAAAACCTTTTTCAGATCTGAATTCCACCAAATGGTTGTGCAGCATTTGCAATTCATGGACAGTTTGAGATGTTCAGAGTTGATTGCTGTAGTACATTGGTCACTGCATTTAGTTTTGACATTGTTTCATACCAAATGACAACAGAATATATATACATTTAAAGGATTTCATATTGGTTGCTTGATGTCTTGTACTCTTTGGTCATCAACAGAGATCTCATACAGTGCATCATATATTTCTAATAGGAAATGATGAAGACATGTAATTGCCTCTCTCCAAGCCAATCTAGTGTCCTTAAGTGGTTTCAAAGTAAGATTCTGAACGCGTTCTTTGACGACTTGCCAGTGTAGATGAAACAGAAAAAACATACTTTTTTGGATAACACCAAAGAATTCTACTGTTAGATATGAACCATTTCCCAAATTGTTTTCTACCAGATTAAGATTATGGGTGGTGCATCGCAGATAAAATGCTGGTGGGTTAGCATCCGGTATCTTTTGCTGTTATCAATTGTGTTTACCTTTCATATTTGCTACATTGTCATATCGTTTCCTGGATGGCAATACCATTGTCATTTAAATATGTGAGTTAAAAGGTTGTGAACCCTTATAATAGATTCATCAGATATCGGACAGAAGTCCAAGAAACGTTCTCTAATTTGTACTCTTTTGGTGTTGGAATTCAGAACATCAAACGGACCACAATGCTAATTTGTTCAATGTGGATTACATCTGGTGTGCAATTAAGCATAATTGAATAATAATATAATATTGAGCATTTGTATAATCTTGCTTTTGAGTTTTGTTCCCAGAATTTTGATTAGTTCATTTTGTATCTTGTCTCCTAGGTAATGGGGCATGTGTGAAGAATCTGAAACAGCGCACTGAACTCACTGGATGTGTTCTGCCACAATAGGATCAAATTTTCCAATCATTTCAAATAGCTTGAGAAAATTGCTATTTCTTTCAAATAAATGGCTGCTTTTTGCTAGTAATGCTAGGTTTTGTCCAGATAAATACCGGATAATGTAAATTATTCTCTTTATTATGGAGTGCCAGCATTTTTGTTCTTGTTCCAAATTGTTTTGATTAACATGATCTATGGTTGTGCCTTTCTCTAGGGATCTTGACAGTTCCTTCCACTTCTTATAGCTTTGCATGTGGGTTGTATTTGATCCATGCCGGCTTAAATGCCTTGACAAGTGCTGCCAATCTTTGAAGCCTTTTTTAGAGGCTAAGGCCAATGCATCCGTGTTAAAAGCAAAACAAATTCTTTTTCTTTGAATATATCAAGGAATCTCTTGAGATGAAATCTCCATTATTCAGTACTCTTTGATAAATAGAAACTGAAAAGTTGTTATGGTTTTATCTTTAGGGAACTTGCAGGCCTTCTGAACAGGGCTATTTTCATTAAAGTAACTGTGAGTCTGTCACCAGTTTTTTTTTTGGCCAAAACCAGGACCTTCTGAGACAACCATGAAGGATGTTGATGGTTCCTCATATTCCGGTATATCTTTGTTTGACTGAAGAGCAGCATACTCAGTGTCATACTCAGTCAGTGTCACAGAATTTTACTTGAGCTTACTTGCAGTATTTCCCTTCAACATCTACAATCAAGATCCACAGAGGCTACAGTGTAAACTTTATTGCAGCTTTAGGAAACTTGTAATAAATAGTTTTTTTCCACACAAAGGTTGTTTATGTCATTGCAATTTTGGTCTTTTTATCCATCTTGAAATAAAAAAATGCAACATCATGCAGACATTTTACAGACCCACAGGTATCTAAATACTTACCTTAAAGGGAACTGGTATGATGAGTCTCCGGTCTTTACGGACCAAAAGCAGAACACAGCACATAAGCCTTGGACACAAAAGCCACTTTCTTGATATTCTAAAACCAAACTTTTATACCCATAATTACAGACTGGCTACACATAATGGCAAATTTTTGTAACAACAGATGTTGCCGTATAAAGGTAGATACTAGCAGTTGATGGCTATACGGCTACATTGGAGAGTTCAGATCATCACACTTGTTTAGGGCCTTATGAGATAAGGAGTTAACTGTTTACCAACAGTGTACATCTCTGATTTGCATTGCCCAAGAACTGTTGTCTCTTGCATTTTCTTTTTCAATACTATGTTGATTGAGCTTTTTGATATTCTGATAATAAAAATGAGATCCAATTCAAGAAGAAAAAAATTATACAGAAAGTAGATATGCTTTAGGACTAATTTGTATACCCTGTTTCAGTTTGCAATACATTATTTCAACATAATAAGTGTTCTAGTGTAGTATCATCACATTTGCATTTTCTTTAGCTACGCATATGTAGAATACAAATTGGATGGCTTGCATCTGGGTACTTGGTCTTTGTTAGATTTTTTCCTTTGACATTTGATTATGTTTTCTGTTAATTGTTTGGTTTTTGTTATGTAGGTGTAAAATGATCCTGTTCCTGAAGTTATTATATGGTCACCGTGAGCTTATAGGTTTGGGAGATCTTGCTCACAGCTATGAGGACTGTGGAAGTTGCTGAATTTAGAGATCCCCCCCCCCTCTTTTTTTTTCTCCTGTAGTATGGGAACTTCTAGAAAAGTGACCATTGAATTAAATGTGATATATCTGTTGAAACACTCCCTTGGAATCCTTGTATACAATCTTTCTTGCGTTATGTGAGGCTTGAAAAATATTAATAAAGAATTTACAGAAACTGTATTGAAATATTGATTACATAAAGATTCCTGACTAAGGAAGACTATTCCCTAAGACGTTTAAATCCACAGTTCTTATGCTTTCAATGCTGTTGAGTAAATCCTTCCTTAAACGCTATATAAAGGTTAATCCTCCATCTGAAATCCATAGTCACTCAAACACAGAAAGGCATACACCACGTACAATGGAAGAAGCTATCCTCTTGAACGTGGAGGGTGTGAGGAAGAAAATTTATCATGGAGGAACAGGTGACATGCCTCAATTTATCAGTGGATCTAAGGTTGGTTTTACTTAGCTACAACATCAAAACAAGTGTGATTGCAAGATTAATTTAAGATATAAATACTAAAATATAATCTTCCTCTAACGTTAAGAATAGCACGGTATGAGTATAATATTCCTGGGAGCTATTCTTTGTAATTATTTCACTTGTTTTCTTTATACTGGTCTGCTTGTCTGTCCATCTATCTGTCTATGTTACAACACAAGGACATAGTCTAAGACTGGCGTGTCAGTGGTTTAGATGTAATGCAAGGGTGTTTTATTTTAATTATGGAACAGCCACCCATCAGGAGTGGTAGAGGCAAATACAGTGAGGGAACATACATGGGATAAGCATAGGGCTATCCCGAATCAAAGACAAATTAGGGTCAGAGTCTCTACATCGTGAAAATTCTATGTCATCATTATTAATACAATTAATGACCAGTTGGAATATCTTCATAGGCATTCAGAGGCCTTTTGTCAACAACCATCACTCCTGAGTTTCAATGGCATGCTGTTTTAGGGAGTCCAAGCTTAAGATCACTAGATCGTCTTTGGCAATTATGTTAGCATAGCTAGGAATTACCTTGTTTTCCATGAAAACAGCTAAATGACCCCAACATTTTGCATGGTAGTTTATACTGTATATAATTCTATAAAAAATTGCCACATAGGCCCAAATTGCATGTAATTTAAATATGTTGCTAATGCAAAACACAAAAGTATTAGAAAAACACCTGTAAACCTTTTTTTTTCCTGTTGATAGGATCCGGATGGTGATTTCTACAACCAACAGTGTTCTTGACATATAGTTTATTTAGGCAAACTTTGAATGGGTGGCATGAGGAGTAAAGGAAAAAATGTCACCTAACCAATCATAGCTTTCATAAAGTTAAGTTATAAACTAAATATCTCCAAATCCATAGCAAATATTGATAAACTAATAAATACAAGCCATAGGCTGTTGTGATAAATTAGTTGAGTTAAGCTACACGCTGTGGGGTTGACAAAAGATTCCCTTTCATTCCATAGAGTTGCCCTTTATATATGTTTCTCAACAGCATGAAAAATACATACAAAAAATAAATCAGTATGTGGACGGATTGATTATTACTTGTGAGATTCCTATATTTTTAAATATTATTTAAAATAATCCAGTTGTTTACTTTTAGAATCTAATCAATTTGAACCTAAGTAGCAAACCCCCCAAAAATCTCAACAATGTAGGTGTTCATAAATCATCTGTCCGTTTAACTATCTTTCCGTATTACGCACCCCGTGATCAGTTTTAGTAATCCTGTATGCAGCTGCAGGATTAGGCATCGCAGCAGATGGTAGGATAGCTGTGTTTCTTGTTTTGTAATAAGACTAATTAAATCCACAGAATAGCATTGAAGCTACAATTTACAAAATTTGGCAATAACGAGATGGAGGAACATTTTAAACTACCATGAGTGTGCATTAGTATATTGTTTTAGTATGTTCTGGTACACAGCTGGTATAGGTGTGTCCATTTCTCTATGCAAATAATATATATAGGTACTAGTTGTATGTGCCTTTTGGCAAGCTGGGAGCACTTCTATAGGAGTGTGAAGGGAATTTAAAAAAAAATCTATTTTTTATATATATATATACACATACAATTTGTGTATATATTCTGGAATCGTGTTTGCCATATGTCATTTATATTTCATATGCAATAATTGGAACAAATTGCTATTTGTTCAAAGGACTAAACTTTGATATATAGGATATTAAAATAAAACCAACACATATAAAGACATAATTAACTGATTCCATAAATGTAAAGGTTTATGAGACTTGCTGAAATAAAGAGCTTTTCTTATCGGACCGAAAGAGCTAAAGTAATCTGGCAGAATGTTCCCAAAGACACAGATAAGAAATATAAAATGATTCCGCTGTAGAGCAAGAGTAATTGCCAGGAGCAGAACATTGGATGCGAGGATTATGGTTCCCAACTGTATAATCTTACAAATGCCACATGCACTTAGAAGTACAGTAAATCACCGCAGGACCTTAATCATTACCGTGCACCAGATAGTGAGATACGGGAAACAATCCTCACCTGTCAGAACACTTTGGTGTTCCTAGCTGTGGCTTACAATGAAAAGGAATACAACCATTGTACGTTTCCCTTTAGAGCAACATATCTGGGTTATATTTGTCACAATGGACACGCTATTAGAACCGTGGGTCTTCTTATTTTTTACCTGAGTCCCATAATAGATATGAACCAGTCCATTTGTAATCCTCAAGCATTCCCTGCCCTCTGCCAATATATTCATACCTGGGAAGTTTATAAATGAAGTTGCTCTGCTTCAAATGTTAACCCTTATTTGAATGCAGGAACTTTGAAATGGTGGCAGCCAAATGGTTATTATAATGCTCCTTATGGAAACCATTAATTATCAGAAGGTAAAGCTATTCTAAATTGCATTAACAATAATATATTGTTGAGAAAACTGTGATGCTCTGATATCATTCGATGATGATAAATGTCAGAGCTTACATTGTATTAAATTAGCGATTTCATAGTTGTCTTATTTTACTTAGGTTACCTTTCATTTTCGTACAATAAAGTGTGACGATGAAGGAACTGTTCTTGATGACAGCAAGAAAGTTGGAATCCCGATGGAAATCATCATTGGAAATATGTTTAAGCTTGAGGTTTGGGAGATCCTGCTCACATCTATGAGGATTGGGGAAGTGGCTGAATTTTGGTGTGATGTCACAGTAAGTGTTGTACTTAAAATTTAGAGGGTTGAAGTAAAGAACAGAAAGATCATCCATTTTGGGGGCTTAACTGCCCCCCAAAGCACATGCATGCCTCTTTAATTGATGGCAGAACTTGTCCCAGTGAAGTTGCCTAGGCTGTTTGCCATTTAAGCCTTCAAAAGTAACTTTTCATTGGAAGGCAATGGAAGACATCAAGAGCCAGTTATGATCATTATTTTGACTGATTGTTAGTCTTTTTAGCCTAATAGGAATTTTGACAAGCATTTATGCGTTGTGTTTTACACTTGGTTGCAATTACCGTATTTGCTCGATTATAAGACGACCCTGATTATAAGATGACCCAAATCTGTATATTAATTTAGAAAAAAAGAAAAAGCCTGAATATAAAACAACCCTATAGGAAAAAGTTTTACCAGTAAATGTTAATTCATGTAAACTATTTTTTTAAAAAAAAGCTATTTATTTTCTTTTTTTTCAACCTGCCCCCCCCAGTTATGCACATCTGCCCCAGGCTTGCCACTATGTCCCAGAAATGCCTTATACCCCATATATGCCACTGTGCCCCATAATATGCTTTTTAACCCTCTAAATGCCACTGTGCCCCATGATATGCCTTTTGACCCCCTATGTGCCACTCTGCCTCCAGAATTGCCTTATACTCCTATATGCCACTCTGGCATTTAGGGGGTTAAAAGGCATATTATTGGGCAGAGTGGCATATAGGGAGGTATAAGGCATTTCAGGAGGCAGAGTGGCATATAGGGAGGTATAAGGCATTTCAGGAGGCAGAGTGGCATATAGAGGGTTAAAAGCCATTTCTGGAGGCAGAGTGGCATTATGTTTTGAAATATTATATTCAATTATATGACAGCATTTTCGATAGTTAAAATATGAAAAGAAAATGTAGTTATTTTCTGAAGGGCTGATGCTTTAATAGTCATTCTCAGATCAATCAATCATTTCTAAGCCACTCACTTGTTTTCTTTGATCTAATAATTCTCTTTTATCTTTGTTTTTATGAATAAGAATTTTAGACATTTGAAGTTTTCCCTTAATCAGTTTTTAGTTTTAAGCTGATTTCAGACAATCTTGAGGTGACATTATTTTGTTCTTTGACCTAATTATATCTTCAATACATTCTTAACTCTATTGCAGTTGCACTTTGAAAGTTTAAAGAGGAAAATTCCAAACAAATTACTTTTAATTCACATTACTTTTTGAAGGCAGCGTTCAATCATTTAATGCCAAATCTAAAAGAGAATATTATTCATGAAAACATAATTATCACAAACCATAGGTGGATTACCAAAAAGGATGATTTGCTACCTACAATGAACTGCAGAAGCAAAGGCAACGAAGTTAGTGTACAAAGAGAACAAGATGTCTAGGCATCTTCTGGCAACACACTGACTCAGACAAGATGCCAAGATTCACAGACTCTCAGAGGCAAGAGTAGCACACTTCCACAAGCTATCAGTTAAATTGTATTCTAAAAACAAATGTAAGTGGATAGGCTTTTTAAAATATAAAAGCAGTGTATTGCATGCTATGGATTGGGCCAGGGCTGTTTTTTCTATCTCTTATGCTCTCTCTCTCTATTGAAAAATTGAATGTTTTATTAAAATTAACTATTATTTTATGTTTTTGGATAAAAAATAGCATACATTCCAGACATTTTATTTCTTAAACTAAGTATTAAACTTTGCTTCAGAAATTTAAATTCTGTAAAGTATTTAACTTAATTTTGGTGCAGCTCACACTCTCTGTGTTACATGGGTGCCTCGGTTACCAGGGCAACAAGGACCAGGACTGAAATTAGCATGGGGCCAGGATCAGATTGACACGATTCTGGTGCCCTAGACATGATTCTGGTGCCCTAGACACCTGAATGGGTCATCTGGTACTAAGAATGGTCCTGCTAGAAGCAATCTAGGCTGAAGGGTCAAATAATTGTTATAAAGGTGGCAAACATGGGCACTGTTAATGTCTATCATATTGACCTCATTCATTTTTAGTTTGAAACAATTGGTTTTTAGTCCCTTTTTGCCATCGCCACTATGGCCATGTCAGGACCAACCATCAATAAACTGTACCTCCATATAAAATATAATTTAAATCTAATTTCTATAATTTTAATGTTCAGAGACATTACTAGAGACAATGTCTATCTAAATTATACTAAAAATGTTTAATCAATGCATCTGCTTTGAATTAAACCAGCATTTGTGTTGCATTTAATATAATTGAATTCAACATAATTGAACAAAGGCAGTATGATCTGGGGGCCTTTGATAAACAGTGCTTTAAAAGGGTTGTGATGTGTATAAATAGAATACTGTGTTTGAAGATGATGATTAAAAAAATAATTAACACATTAAGCTTAATGATCACGATGTGCAGTTATCAATATGTTAGCCCCCTAATGTTTTATTTGCATTCTTCTACTAAAAAGAATCAATTATTTTTTGTAGTCACTTTATTTTACTTTGCAAGGTTAAAAAAAGAAATTCTATTTCTTATGGTCCTGATCACATTTCTTGTAAATGTTTAGTAATACAGTTATCCTGACATCCATGAAAAGGCAACGCCTATGATTTTTGTTTTTTGCTAGCATCACTTGAAAGGATGAGTTTTCAAAAATACTGTACTTTCATTTTTAATTAATTAACATAATTATAACCTTGACAAAGGCCCTGTTTGGCCGAAACGTTGCATTTTGGAGTGCTGGAATTCTTTTCTGTGTTCGTATACTTCAAGAGGGTTTATGCTGTGCCTTTTTTCCTGCAAGCACCCAGCTTCTTGGGAGTTGAGTGCTGAACCAGTTTTTCTTTTTTAACCATTACAGTAGCAGACATCCAACAGTGAGTCAATAACATGAAGAGCTGAACAGCTCCTGGCCCAGACATGGTCCCCCCTACTAACTGAAGAAACTGACAGCGGTACATCAACACCTGGCAGCACAGATGAACAACCTGCTAGCAACAGGCTCCCACCCAGAATGGCTTACAGAAGGACAGTGCAGATCAAGAAAGACCCTTGTAAGACAACACCCTCCAACTACCAGCCAATAATTTGCATCCCCATAACATGGAAAGTCCACCAAGCTACAGAACCACATGGGCAGCACATGAACACAGCTCGGAAGGGTATTGAGTACAACAGTAGATTCTCCAAGTTGGTCATAGACAGAGCAGCCGCCCCAGACTCAAAGTCTAGACAGATCAACCTGAACACTGCCTATATTGACTACAAGAACGCCTACAAGTCAATGTCACACACATGGATCTGTGAATGCCTGGAGCTGTACAAAGTAAACAGGACACTAAGAACCTTCCACAAGCGTCCATCAAGTACGGCATATACCAAGATGATGAACTGTCCCTGCTATAGGCTTGAACCCACTCCGTCTGGTAATCACAAGGACTGGATACGGGTGCAAGTTCAAGAACGGAGCTACCGTACTGGCCGCATAGTAGTAAAGAGAAGGAAGATACATAAGACCGGTGGGGTGGAACTACCAGCAAGGCACATAGTAGACCTACAGACCAGCTATAAGTACCTTGATATCCCACAGTCACATGGGAACCATGATGAAGAGGCAAAGAAGACAGCAAGATCCAATTCCCACGACAGAAAAAGGCAGATCCTGAAGAGCCAGCTCAATCAGAAGAACAAGATCTGAGCCAAAGGCGGACATTTACCGATGTAAAAACCTAAAAACTCTTCACAATATATAGAGGTTTCCACCCCAAGTCCAACACCCAGAGACTTTATACCAGCAGGAAAAAGGCATACGGGATCTGGAAATACATCCGTAAGGTGGCACTCAAAGATGAGCTGCTGAGAGAATGCCTGAACTAGTTACAGACATGGAAAGAAAATCAAGTGGAGGAAGTACTGTGGCATGCCAAGACCCTGCATGGAATGTACCATCAACAAATAGCTAAGGTGGCTGATGTTGGGAAATCCTACCAGTGGCTAGACACTGCTGGACTCAGACAACACTGTGGCACTGATAATGACAGCACAAGAGCAGGCACTAAGCACCAGATCCACAGAGGCAGGCATCTACCGCACCAGACAGGAGAAGATTATGTAGAGATGCTGCTATCAGAAGAGGCCCTATAAAGGAGAACAAAAAGTAGTATAATTTGTACTTTTTATTTTGGAGATGAGATTGATAGAAATATGCAAAATAACAATTTTTGAAGATAGAAGTAATTGCTAATATACGTTATCAATATATAGAGTTATACAGAGCTGCACAGATTGCCCTCATTTTGAATACCTTTTTAGATTAACTACAGCATTAAATATAATCTGAGAACAAAGCTACAATAGAAAGAGTAATTTAAAAATTCAAAACTTTCAAAAAGTAAAATTGACTGCTAGAGACTAAGAGTTAACACTTAATATGTGTTGTAGGAAACGCAAACTAAAAGTTTGAATAATATTAAGCCTATAAAGTGTATTTCCTTTTTCGATTGTTCGATTGTTCTTGAAGGATGTCATAGTGTGAGTTGATTAAACAATAAAGATGGTGAGTACTAATTTCCAAGCAAACCTTGAAATATAAAACTTATTTTTTTACTCATATTTATACTGAAAAAATTGAAAAAGGCTGGATATGTAAAGACTCCTACAAAACACATTGTTTGAGACATGATAGACAATATGCTTTTTTGCCATTTTTGCATATATTTGCTCAAACTATGATTCCCCTTTTTCCAGTTTAGTTTACCTAGACAAATTATGTATTATTTTTCAAGGTCAGACAGCACTTTTTTGTGATATCACTTTTTAATGTAGTCTGTTAATTACAGTGGCAAGAAAAAGTCACGAGCCCTTACCTGGTTTTCTGCATTCATTGTTATAGAATGACACAGGCATATTCCTAGGATGCTGCTAGAATAATGACTTAAAGGCACACAAAACAAAGCAAGAATTCATCCCATACCCAGTGAATATCATTATAAAAACACCTAATGCGTGAATATATTGTCTATATGTTGCCTAGCCCGACACTACTTCAAAGTACCCCAAATTTGCAGATCTAATTTTCATGGCTATATCGCTTACCAAGCAACCTTTTACTCATTTGTGAGTTGAGTCATGCAATGTACATATTTTTCTACCAAATTTCTTCCATTTGTTAAGATTAAATCCATTTGTTCCATTAAATACCAATTCTGTTAGATCAGATTCAAATATAATCTCCCTGTAACATACATATTTAGTGCACCCATATATTTGCATTTGTTTAACATCTAAAGGAATGTGCACTGTATTTATGAGCCCACTAAATACATGGTATCCATCTGTCCTTAATAATTGTCTGTTGTACCTTACATAGGAAATGTAGGATTTATTTTAAGATTATGCTTGTTTAAATAAAATAGACTAGTAACATATTTACCAAACAAAGTATTGTAGAACTTGCACTATTATTTGGATTTTAGCATTGTTAATAAAATGTAAACCACCTTACTGAGTTTATATCGAAATCATTTTCAATAATTAGTTTACCCATAAATGAACACTCAGTCGACAACTTATACTAAATCCCCATTATGATTTATGAGATATTTATTTTGCATTTTTGACACAACTAAAACATAAATATTAATTCTTTCAATATTCCAGACAGCCTAAGCAGAAACATAACATGATGAATGATGTTCCAAATTGAAAGAAAGTATATTTTACATACAATAAATACAGATTTTTTTATTCAGAATATCTAATAGAATGATTTACCTAATGTTTTTCTAGAGATTATTTGTCTACTATGTCTACTATGGCATCCCCATCTTTATTAACATTTTGCATTTCTGTTCTGTTTAGTAAAAGTAGTTTACTAATATCAGCTTGTTTAAAAAAATAGTTTTAAATAAATCTAATTTTTCATATGCCCAGCATATCAAATGAGAAGGTGGTGTAAGGTAGAAACATAGAAACATAGAAAGTGACGGCAGATAAGAGCCAGAAGGCCCATCCAGTCTGCCCAACCTCTGAGTACTCTCCTTTAGTACTTGCCCTTATCCTATATCTAGCTTGGCATTATGCCTATCCCATGCTTGCTTAAATGACCCCACTGTATCAACATCTACCACCTCCACTGGGAGGCTATTCCATGCGTCCACCACCCTTTCCGTAAAGTAATATTTTCTGATGTTACCATTAAACCTTTGCCCCTCTAGTTTATGCTTGTGTCCTCTTGTTGCGGTTTTATTTCTCCTTTTAAATAAACTTTCTTCCTTTACTTTGTTGATTCCCTTTAAGTATTTAAATGTTTCTATCATATCCCCCCTGTCCCGTCTTTTTTCCAGGCTATATAGGTTAAGATCCTTTAACCTGTCCTGGTAAGGTTTATTTTGTAATCCATAAACCATTTTAGTAGCCCTTCTCTGCACTTTCTCCAACATATCTATATCCTTCTGGAGATACGGTCTCCAGTACTGTACACAATACTCCAAGTGAGGTCTCACCAGTGATCTGTACAGTGGCATGAGCACTTCCCTCTTTCTACTGCTAATACCTCTCCCTATACAACCAAGCATTCTGCTAGCATTACCTGCTGCTCTACTGTATTGTCTACCTACCTTTAAATCCTCAGAAATAATTACCCCTAAATCCCTTTCCTCACACGTTGAGGTTAGGACAGTACCAAATAGTCTATACTCTGCCCTTGGGTTTTTATGCCCCAGGTGCATTACTTTGCATTTATCCACGTTAAATGCCAATTGCCACAGCTCTGACCATTTTTCCAGCTTACCTAGATCGTTTGCCATTTGGCTTCTTCCTCCAGGAACATCAACCCTGTTGCAAATTTTTGTGTCGTCAGCAAATAAACACCTTTCCATCAACACCATCTGCAATATCACTAATGAAAATATTAAAGAGAATGGGTCCAAGTACAGATCCCTGAGGTATCCCACTGGTAACAAGACCTTGTTCTGAATATACGCCATTGACTACAACCCTCTGTTTTCTGTCACTCAGCCACTCCCTAATCCATTCAACAACAGGTAGGACAGTGTGTCCCCACAGTAGAAAGCCTATCAGTCTCAGAAGAGTTCTTCGCCCTCCAACTGGTTCCCCCTCCAGAGAATGTCACTGGAAACCTCACCATTTTGACAGAAGTATGCGGACGAAGATAGAAGATAAAAGACATAAAGAGAGGGTAAGAGACAGTGAATGAGAGTGAATGTGGGCACCAGGCAACAAATTTTGTTCCTGAATTAAAAATCCCCCCCCCCGAATCTCATCCAAATCAAATGGGCAGGGGCGTAATTCATTGCCAGAGAACAAATAGGCCAAACAATTTGAATCGTTTTTGGTCCATTTGCACATACAGCTTACTATACAGCTTACAAACACACTTCTGCCAAGCATCTCAACCTCCTTCTGTCCTGATGTTGCCATATTCTAGCCTCAGTCCTAGATATGGTCGCTCCTGTAACTGTGTTATTCATATGGTACCTCAACCTCCTTCCTCACTACAAGCCACCCTGAACTGCTTCAGTGCAGTCTTCCCTACTGAAATTTCTCTGAGGTTTTCTTGTCCTCCCACCTAACCACCTGCCCCCTTGACCGTGTATCCTCACATCTCCTACTATTCCTTTCTGGTGTCCTTACCCCATCCCCAACCATTATATTCAATCTCTCTTTCTTTCTTTTAAGCACAGCCATAACCATCAATGAGACCATCCCTGATTTTTTGGCTACTTCAACCTATCAGTGATTTATATGTACTCTCCTACACACAGTCACTTCCCACTTTATCTCATCAAAGAGTGCCAATAAAGGTTGTAATTGGGCAAAACGGGTTTTAATGGCTGCAAAACGTGACAAACAAATGGACTTTTCTGCAATTTTGCCATTGTCTGTTTTGTCGAAGACCCTCCTCGATTTTTGGAGATTCATGCAAAGCCATAAAAAGGAATCTGAATGCACAATTCTAATATGTTATAATGTCAACATATCAATATCATAATATGTATCAGAAGCACATCTTATGTGTATATGAAGGGTGCAGCCAATCACTCCTGTTAGTATTTGTCAAATCTAGTGGAAGCTAATCAGTTGTAAAATAGAATAGGCTAATATAGGTTAAATAAGGCATGTAAAAACTTACAACTAGAGAGTACACTTTCTAATAAATAACTAAGTTTATTACACGTATGTGGTGGAGATGTTTTCAAACACTAAGCATATAGCTAAAACCTCAGGAAAAATCTTTGTTGAAAGCAAAGGTCAACTATTTGCATGTTAATTATATTACAGCAGCCATGGAAAGCTACCATTCTGTGAGAATGCTACAAAATAAGGAATTATAAGAGTGCAAAGAACACAGACATAAAATAAAAGCAAGAACGATATACAAAAGAAATTAAGGAAAACACATTAAAAAGGCAAAAATAAAATCTGTAATCATAATTATCTCACACATCATACTAAAAATTAAAATAAAAACAGTAACCATATTCTTAGGTTCTTTTTTAGGTTGATTTTATTTAAAAAAAAAAAACACAAGTTCCCATAAAAGATCAGAAGAGATACAATGAGAAAACAAATAAAATGATCTACTATTAACTCAAAGAATTCACGGTTGTGTTATATTCCTTTAATAAAAGTAGCAACTATTTGTGTAAATGTAATTGTAAAATGAATGCATTCATCTTCTATATTTGAGACCTGCTTGTTACCTAATCTTTAAAGAAATTATACATGGCTTATTATTGTGGAATTTCCATACTTATTATTTCTTTCTGTGATTTTTAACTATAATTCTGAAGTGTTCAAAACATGTTTTGTTTTACGATATCTTGATTATTTCATATTTCTGACGTGTAGAAAAAAATGTATGTATGCTACAACTTTGTAAAACATATGCCAATGATCTTTATTAGGAGGAATTTTATATTTTAAGTATGGTTATATAAAAAAATAATTTATGTAATTTGATACCTTGGACATTCTAGTGGGAAAGTAAATTCATTTAAAAAGTTACATTCTCCGACAGGTTGCCAAACCACCATATTTTATAACACAACATCATTTTTCCTTTTGAAGGTGGATATTATAGACCAGAATTACCTAAAACAAAACTTTTCAAAACCACACAAAGATACCTAAGAGCTGCAACTTCAGAACAGTCCAGAAATTTGAAATGGTAATAAATATGACATTCTGAAGATCTATAAAATCACATCAGAAGAGTCTGAAACTACCAATATTAAAATTGTGTACAATACAGAGATCACTTTCACCAAAAATGCATTTATGAAAACTAAGAAATCAGGGATGGCCCAAGGGTTTCTAGTATTCTAACCCAATCTAAGTGTTCGGCACCCCCCAATTATCATTCTACCACAAGGAAGAACATCATGACAGCTTCTACCACCAAAATCTAAGGCTGCCACCTAGTCCACCTATGTGGTAGAACTGGTCATGTTAGTAATGCATGTAGTTTTCTAGGGCTCTTCTAGTAATCACGTAACTGATCCTAAACTCAATAACACGTCTCCAGTTCATTGTTTGTTTGTGGTTTATGTACAATATTATGGTTTTGTTGTTTGCTTAGTACCCCTTGCTTAGCAAGAAAATCTTCCCGTCTCATTGTTCAGTTAAACAATAAGAGTCTTTAGAAAAAATATTCTTTTTGACTCTCGTCGATTGCATTTTGCATACTGATTTCTGTTTTCAGGGTTGTTACTCTTTCTGTCTTGTCCTCATTTTTTGATCCTTTGGCTTCCTTGTTTTTATATGCATTCTTTTGCAGATGGATTTTTACTGCTATAGCACTGACAAAAAGCAGAATGAACACCACAACCGATATTACACCTGTAGACAATTGGACAAAAGAGATGAAAATGTATATTTTTAATTAAGATGCTGATATGATATATTTTATAGCTAGCATTTTTTTAAAAGCATTACAAAGAAGGACTTATTTTTAATAATAAAAGTATGCATTTTTGAATTTATTGGCTACAATACAAAACTTATTTTTATTATAATTGGGAGAAAGAAAGTGTTGGTGGAACATTTTGTGACATAAAAATGCTCCAAAGGAAGATCTAAATATAGTTTGCATGGAAAAATGATTGTTTCCCATTTGTTACATATAGAGAAACTAAATTAATCTCAAGATCATGGAGTCACTAGAATGCAATAAACACAACCAGTCCTCTCTCTACATGAATTAATCTTACAATATTTCACATTTTAGACCTAACCTCAAGTTACTTCACTTTATCAATTTACCTTCTAATTAAACACATATCACAAACATAAAACCCCAAAATATATAATAATAAAGTACTCCTACTTATATTCAATTCATTCTATGGGAATATAAATCTGTGCCAGCATTTACATATTTATTGTAATGTAGCCAGTATTGATGAGGATATATTTTATAGGTCCAACATAGAAAACAGGTGTAAGGTTATATAAGCGTTCAGGACCTCAGCAGTCTCTTTGTCAGTGAAATGGTTTCCATCTTAAGATTAGACCTCTGAGATCCCAATATTGTGTAACTTTTTCTATGTTGACCCAATTAAAGGTATTAATATGAACTAAAGGTTCAATTTTCTTATCTTAATACATCTATATCCATTTTTGTATTAGATGTAATAATTTTACTTACCCCAAATGACTGCAGAGTCACTTTTGATAGAATCAACTATTGGATCTTCATCTTTTGGTTTTGAGTGGTCTACAAATAAAAATGGTCATTTATTATGTACAAATATCACATTATGCAGCTAGTTGAATTGTAAATGAATGGGCTTTATTCACTTTACTTTAATTCAAAGATTAGTGTGATTGACATGTTACCTATATAACATTTTGGTAAAAGTATATCAACACATATTTATGCCCAATTTTATACTTGTATACAAAATTATTTTTATATTCTTTCTTTACTTAAGCTTCAGTAAAAATACCATCTTGCTCCAGCATAAGATATTTCATGCTAATGATTTAAAGTACCTTAAAAATTAGCCCTTTGCTTTTTAAGGACAATTTGATCCATTCACTCTGCATTGTAGGAGACTAACACAAAGAAAGAAGCACTCTAGGGAAAAAAAAAGTCTCCTGTGTGGGACTTAATCATCAAACTAAATTTAATTTAATTGTGAACTAATTTTTTAGCTGTTTAGCTCCTTCTCTTTGTTTTTATTTTAATGTTTTATTTGTTTTATTCAGAAAATCACAATGTCACAAATGTAAGGAATGGTATACAGCATTAAATTAAATGTTAAACTGTTTCTTTTACACGTTAGAGTGAAAACTAGAGAAAAAATAGTAATGGTGCATCTCAGGACTATGAATAGTAAACATGTGCAAATGGGCCACAAATGATCCGAACAATTTTTTGTCATTCGTTTTTGGCCCATTCAATCAATATCGTTACCTCCCCATTCGTTTTGGGCAAAAATTGGGGGTGAAGAAGGAAGACAGAAGAGAGAAGTACGAGGAGATGACAAAAGCAGTTCGTGGAGAGTTTAGGGAGACATTTAGAGAGCCTGAGAGAACGTGAATGACAATGTGAGATAATGGGGGTGAATACATCCACAAAATTCAAATGGGGATTTCTTAGCTTTTTTGGTTTCATGGGAGGTTTTGCATCGTTTTTGGAGGTTTGTACGAATTGAGGAAATATGCAGATTTGGTTAAGTTTGCAATTTGTAGGAATCAAAGTCTAAATAATTGTTACCTCCTCCGTGGCATCTTCTCTTCCATGAGCAGGGATGCCAAGACGCAGCCCGCGCGTTCGGCTCCCTGCTCGTTCCGTTGATGTGAGCCGCCGCCGGGTCCTTCCTCCTCCTAGACGCGCGTCCCCGCCGAGTTCAAGGGATCTTGACGGGGCACGCGCCTCTACGTCATGAGAGCTGTTCGCTTATAACTCATAAATATTCATGTCACTTCTTAAAGTGACATTTATCATTTTTTCTCCTCCCCCTAATTAGGTGGGTAGGAGGATCTGTGTTCTTGGAGGGATATTTAAACCCTCAGTTGGCACTACACCTTTGCCTGTGATAGTGCCTTTTTGCCTACACTAGCATTTGACCTGCTTTAACTTTCAGGTATTGACTCCTGCTTGTTCCTGACCTACCTTGTTTTGCTGCCTGCCCTGACCTTTGCTCGTGACCCCGACTACTCTATTGCCTGACCCGGAAATTATTATTATTTTTATTTTATGTTCCTGTATTATTGCACCTTGTACGTTGCTCACTGTGGTGAATGGTTCGCATCTCCGTTGTTCTGGTTGCTGAGCATCCTCGCCCCGCTAGGAGGTGCCTTTTTTGCAGAGCCACACCTCGGTCGTGACAGTTATCACAGGCCTGTAAAATGGATCCCGCAGATTTGGCAAGGATGTTCAACCGTCAAGATAGACAAGATCAAGTCTTAGCCGCTCATGCGTCCCAGCTCCAATCCTTGGAACGAAAACTGGATGATGTTGCAGATATGCTCAGATTGTTGGCCACAAATCTCTCACCCACAGTCTCACAAGGTGCATCCTCTGATGCCTCACCTCCAGCGCCTGTAATAGGCACTTCAGTTAAAGCACCAAAAATGCCATTGCCTGAAAAATACTCTGGAGACGAGTATAGAGGTTTCCTGAATCAGTGCACTCTACACTTTTGTGCGCATCCTCACACCTTTGCTTCTCACAACAACAGAGTGACTTTTATTATAGATTTATTAAAAGGAGAAGCATTAGCATGGGCATCACCTCTATTGGAACAAAACTCATCCATTTTGGACGACGCAGTCGCCTTCATTCCATCATTCAGGGCTGTATTTGATGCTCCTGGGAGGCATGAAGCGGCCAAATCCAACTTAATGGAGATACAACAGGGAAGAAGAACGGTGGCCCAGTATGCCGTAGAATTTCGCATATGAAACCGACTGAAATATCAGCGCTTTAACTTCTGCTTTTCGTAGGGATCTGAATGAGTCCTTGTAAGATGCTCTCACCTACCGTGATTTACCTCATGATCTTAAAAATGTAATTGCTCTATGTCTACAGTTAGAAGCCAGAGGTCAGGAGAGAAGATTTGAACGGGATAGAGAAGGCCACGTCAATTTAGGCCTCCGGTTTGTCCAACCGTCCGCGCATCTTCAGAACCAGTTACTGCAGCCGCTCAACCTATGGAAATAGGCCCTGTACTTCATCTTACAGCTGTAGAAAAACAGCGTTGCAGATCCTTGGGCTTATGCTTATACTGTGGGCAGAAGGGACATTTGACTTATACATGCTCCAGAAAGTCGGGAAACGCCAGTGTTACTGTTGCTACACCTCCTCAGCCACAAAGACTGTTTGTTCCCATCATGCTGCAGTGGAAAGGCCACCAAGTGCCCACACAAGCTTTCATCAATTCAGGGGCGGCTGAAAATTTCATAGACAAGACTTGGGCTCTGGAAAATAATATCCCCTTACAGCCTAAGACTCAAAAATGGCTATTTCTGCATTAGACGGGTCTCCCCTGGGAACAGGGATTGTGTCCTTTCAAACTGAGATTATTGGTGCCTTTGTCGGTGTTCTACATTCTTATCTCAACCTGAAAATCAAGCTTTGTCTCAACATATTGAAGAAAGTTTAAAAAAAGGATTCATCAGGCCTTCAGCAGGAGCAGGCTTTTTCTTCATCGCCAAAAAAGACGGTTCTTGATGCCCATGCATCGATTATAGGGGGTTAAATAAGATAACCATCAAGAATAAGTACCCTCTTCCCCTTATAACTGAACTGTATGACCAATTAAAGGACGACACCATCTTTACCAAACTTGATCTACGTGGGGCGTATAATCTGATTCATATTCAGGAAGGTGATTAATGGATGAACGCTTTCAATACTTGATACGGGCATTATGAATACCTTGTGATGCCTTTCGAACTATGTAACGCCCCGGCAGTGTTCCAGAATTTTGAGACATGTTGCTATCCTATGTTATGGTGTACCTTAATGATATTTTGATTTATTCTAAGAATCTGGCTGAGCATTGGTGACATGTTACTCAAGTATTGCAACGATTAAGAGAACACTCACTATTTGCCAAGGCCGAAAAGTGCGAGTTTGAATGTGACAAAGTCAAGTTCTTGGGTTATATGCTATTGTCTGGACATTTGGAGATGGATCCAGACAAATTAGCGGCTATTAAAGACTGGGAGGAACCTTCTGACGTAAAGGGTGTACAACGACTTGTGGGATTCGCCAATTATTACCGTTGCTTCATCCGGAACTTTTCTCAAATCATTGCTCCGATCATTGCTCTCACTCAGAAAGGCGAACCCAAAATCCTGGACCCCGGAGGCAAAGGAGGCCTTTGCAAAACTAAAGGTGGCCTTTACTACGGCTCTTATCTTACAACGACCCAATCCAGACTTACCCTTTATTCTGGAAGTCGACGCATCGGAGAGTGGAGCCGGGGCCATTCTGTCCCAGCAAAATCAAGATTCCAATTGTCTTCATCCTTGTTCGTACCTTGCTCAAGACTTTTACTCCAGCTGAACAAAACTATGATATAGGAAACCGGGAACTATTGGCTATCAAGTTAGCCTTAGAAGAATGGCGACATCACCTCGAATGCACTGCTATTCCCATTACAATTCTTACTGATCACAAGAATCTGGTGTATATTGAAAAGGCCAAAAGACTTAATCCTCGACAGGCTCGATGGGCATTGTTTTTTACTCATTTTAATTTCTCCATCTCGTTTCGTCCGGGTTCAAAAAATAGTAAAGTGGATGCGTTGTCCAGGAAGCATGAAGCACCTAATGCAATAATAATTTGCGACAGAGGATCTCAATTCATTTACAGATTCTGGAGGGCCATGTGTAAACTCATGGGAATTGAACAGCATTTTTCTTCTTCCCACCATCCGCAATCCAATGGACAAGCTGAAAGAACTAAGTAAAGAAACAGTATCTTAGGATGTACGTTTCAGAAGACCAGTCTGATTAGTCTATGCTTTTACATCTCGCTCAATGGTCTTACAATAGCTCGTTTCACGAATCCTTAAAGATGTCTCCATTTAAAGCAGTTCATGAATATGAACCTTCATTGTGGCCTCAGGAAACCGGTTCCACAGGGGTTCCTGCTGCTAAGCTGAATTTCAGGTTTTGCAAGATCATTGGGCAGCACACTAAAAGGCTGCAAAAGAAGACAGCTGATAAATATTGGTCCATAGGACCTCTGCTTAACCCTGGAGACTCTGTGTGGAGACTCTCCACTAAATATCTGCATCTTCAGCAAGCTGCCAGAACTTTAGGGCCCAAATATATTGGTCGCCTTTTCTGCAGAACAGATCCACAGCCCGTACCTGGGTCGTGACAATAATACAATATATACAGTATCTCACATTTTTGTAAATATTTTATTATATCTTTCATGTGACAACACTGAAGAAATGACACTCAGTTACAATGTAAAGTGGTGAGTGTACAGCAGTGTAAATAACTCAACACACAGCCATTAATGTCTAACACCCTGGCAACAAAAGTGAGTACACCCCTAAGTGGTAACGCATTCTGTATTTGGCTCCCAGCCTGGCCAGGCACAGTTTTCTCAACCGTGAGTTTTAACTTCCCTTGGTGAAGGATGGATTTGATTTTATTTAATCATTTTGTGCTTTTTGTATATAATGTGGATTTATTCTTATTTCGGTATTTTTTTATTATTTGTGTTCTGTGTTTTTTTGTGTCTTATATATTTGCCTTTTGTATACAATATATATTTATCAGTAATAAAATATGGATTTTTATAACTATATGTTGTCTTAGCGCTGTCTCTTTCAGCGCTTGTTATTTTTTAACATACATGCTACAGACAGACAGATTCTGTCCTTGTTTCGGGGGGGCAATACCTGCTAACAATTTTGAAGTGGTTTATAGGCTTCTTCCTAATACCTGTACTTAAAGCTCTGCTCCTTGCTGCAAATGGTGCCTTTGATGAAAAGACCCAGAGCTCCATATTTTGTCAACCTTGGAAGCTGTCGCATATTTAAAGTTTTAGTAAAATGTGTAACATTCTGTATAGATAAAAAACTATGAATGTGAAAAATGTTACCTGCAAATGAATGGGTCTTTTCACTTAATGCTGAATCCATTCCATTTAATGAACCACAATTGGATCCTGTGATTTGCCCTTTTATTGTTACTCGGGTTAATTTATGATGGAAAAAAACATCTTTCAGAGGGAAAACATGGTTAAAATGCATTGAGGAAAGGCAGCCAATAAACCCGACTGTGCCTGCTTTTATGGTTTCCAGATCTAATCCATTGTTTTCAGCTGCAAAACAAAAACAGGGTAATTATTAGAATAACTTTCTGTAAAATTATTTGGCAGGGTATTCTGCTGTACATTTTACTATAATACACTCTTTTTGTACCCTTTGTCACAATGGGTGTTTTATCATTTCTGCGGTGCTCATACTTAGCTGTAAATGTCTTCTTTCCCATTTACTGAACCCACACAAATTATATATTTTTTTCTCAGGACAAAAAGGGCTCTCTTTAGATGTCATTATTTTGATTGTATCATTTACTATAAAAAGTATAAAATATGGTAAAAAAAAATAGAAAAAAGGGACTTTTTCTTGAAAAATACCTTACACATCTATAAAAGCTAATAAAAAAAACCTGCTAAATAGATTCTACTATTCATCCTGAGTTCAGGAATACCCAATGTTTTTATTTTTTCTTGCTGTTTTCTGCAGGGTACGGGGCAATAAGTACAAGTAGCGTTTTGCTATTTCAAAACCATTTTTTCCAAATCTGGTAATTCTTTCCCCATGTGCAATTTTGGGTATCTTTTACCCCATCAGACCATATATTTTAAAAAAAATAGACACCCCAGGGTATTTCAAATGTTAGTATTTTAACTATTTTCATGCACTAATTCTACCACCAGTCTTTGTCAAACTCTGTTTTAAATTTTTTTCCACACACGCTAATTTTAATGGGCATGTGTGCATAACAACTGGACCAAGGAGCAATAAAGGAAGGTGGCCTGGTTTGATGAATCACATTTTCTTTTACATCACGTGGATATATGTAAATTACTTTACTGGTATTCTTCTACCTTTATATCATATTTATAACAGTATACAGGTGGTTAACCTTGTCTAGTGTGCGTTGACAGGAGAATGCACATTTTGTGCCAATCTTCATTGATATCATGACTGACATTTCATTAATTCAGATTAATTAATTTCATTGTTAGTGGAACTTTTTTTTCTCCAGATTATCTTTATAATCTGGAGAAAAAAATCCAGATATCTTTTATAAATCCAGATATCTTTTATAATCTTATTACCTTCTCTTGTTGTTCTTTAGTACCTGCTATTAAAATGGTTATAGATGGACATTGAGGTACAGATGCATTGTGACTATTTACTATTAAAAGCTGTGAGAAAAATTCACCTGGAAAATTTAAAAAAGTGAGAAAATAATGTGCATTGCTTTTCCTCATTTGATTCTTCTAATGTGATTTTACTTCTGCTTGTATGACGATAAAGCCTTATCCAATTCCCTTATATTAAATCACCAAAATTATCCACTTACCCTATTAGTTCTTCTACTACAACTAAATGTTCGGTTTCATTTTACAGACTCCAGCTGAATATTTAGTGGTATATTATTGCTTCACTAAACGGGAGTTTTTCAATGCATGTACACAATATCAAGCGGCAAGGGGAGCCTGACACCATTTGGTGCAGGGGCATGTAAGATCTATGCAGCCACTCAACTGCCCCCCAGGTAACTGGCACACACAAACACTAACACACACTGACTTTCACAGTGCATCACACAGACATTGCGTTCAGGGTGCTAGCTGCTACACTACTACGGAGTCACTTAACATGATATTACATGACCCCATTGACTCCCGGGACTTTTGGAAAGCTTTGTTTGGAGAATTAGCATCCCTTGGTCCGACCTTCCTCTGTCAGGTGTTAAGTCCCTGAAGAATATAGAACTGCTAAAGTATAGCTTGGGTTTTTTTTGTAATAATGGGGCATATTCTAGATCGCTAAACAAGCATTCTCTGTTTTGGCTGAGCAACATGACTCTGACAAAGCCACACATGTCTAGTGTGACATCAGATATTGAGATATCAAGATGATGGTGCCTAGGTTCCACCTGTTAAAATCCTGCAAATTCCATAAAAAAACTGAAAAATATGCATAAAAAATCTATGCTTGTGGGCTATTTCCATAATCAGTAGATGCAGCTGAAAAATTTTGGCTGGATTTCTCTGCCATAGCATAATCCTAAACAACACAGATGTGTTGGTGAAAAAAGTGCAGGAAATAATTGCTATGGCTGACTATTGCTATGACAGTGACTTGAATCAAGTAACTATGGTATCAAAAGAAAGCTCTCTCCTTGAACACATAGTTAACATAGGTACATTATTCACTGGAAAGCGGAATAATAGCTGAACCAACAAAAATGGCAAAATAGCTCAAATCCAAACCTACAAATACGTGCTTCAGTAAACGTGAGGCTATAGTATTGTGTTTTGGCCAAAGCACATAACCTTACCTGCCACCTCAAGGTGCCAAATGGGAAGTAAGTCCTAACTGAAATCCATTGTTGCTATGCTAAGATGAAATTGTTGGGTTTCCAAACCAAGTATATGTGATAAGAAGATGATAGCATTTAAGCTCACAAAATTTTTATCTTGCAAAATAAAGACAAATGAAGTCCTCTTTGGAGAAAAATATCATGTACCAGAATGTCTGATTATAAAATGCATAGATAAGTGTGAAATTAGTGTGATGAGAACTCAGTTGCTCATTTTATAAAAAGTACTTATTTCAAATTATGTTTGAACTCTGATTGTAACCTATTTAATTAAAAATTCAATATTTTTTGCATACCTGATATTTTACCAAGCATAAGAGACTGGGTTGCAGTTAGATCTATATCTGAAGTGAGGAGGAATTTTACAGTTGCATATTGGTTTACCTAAATAGAATAAAAAAGAAAACATCATGAAAAAATATAGATTTTTCGTTAATCCTCATCACATTGCTCAAACTTTTTTTTGCTAAGAATAACCTGCAGGTTTGTAAGAACGGGGCAGTTTTTGCCTCTTCACCATTTATACAAACATATAGAAATCTCTCTATGTTACTTTAATCAATTGGGTTGGCTATGATAATAAACAAATCAACACATTGAGTTTTACTAAGTATTTTTTAACACTGGCATTCTTACACTCTTCTTTATTCTTGCATTATGGGGAAAAAACCCAAGGAAACTAAAATTATCAATCAACATTACAAAAATACCTTTATAAAAGTAAATTAATTTTAAGTAGTTGTAAATATTTCAGTGCGATCTCTATAAATCAAAATAAAATATATTTGTAAATAGTTTCATGGAAAAGACGCTTGGTTTATCTAACAGTAAAATCTATTTCATTATTTTGTTAAATTTTATACCTCAACAAAGAGAGTTTCCTCCTTTCTTAAAATCTTTATACGGTGTAGATTACCATCGGCTAAATTTTTTAAATTGACGCTGAAGACATCAGGATCAAGATCACGATCTAGCTTGTATCTTATTTGCAAACTTCCTAAAGGAAGAAAAAAAAGCATGACTCCAATGTATATGATCAAGTATAGAAATATTTTAGTAAAAAATATAGATGAACATTATTTTTTATAAATATCATAAACATTACTAATCACCCCCAACTATTTTGCATTTATAAAATACCTTACATATATATCTATTTATTTCTAATATTATTTAAAGAACTGTTATACATATTTTAGGTTATATATGGTTATCTATTGGTATAAATACAAATAATTAAGATAGTTCCAAAATTCCAAAAGAGGATAGTTTTGTGTACTCTTATTTCATAAGAGTGGCTGAAATGTCATCTGAAATACAAATCCATTTGTATGCATGACATAGTAAATAATAAGCTTTCAAATTTAAAATGAGAGGTAACAGCATTATTCTGAGAAAATTTCAAATGCAGTACTAGTTATTTCATGCAATTCAAAAGTAAAGTGGTAAACATGGATCAGTCACTATAGAAACCAGGGAAATGTTCTTACAGATTATTTCACATTTAGCACCAGAATTTTTGTAAATAAATTATGTGTTCTTATTCCAGTTTGAACATCAAATATCTACATCGTCCTTATATCATAGGCCTTAAAATCTGTTGTTTAAAATGTGAAAAACACAATTACAAAGCTTCCATAAAACCAGTTTTTTGAAAAACCTTCTTCTGCTAAAATGTTGAGTACATGAAAATAAAACATTTAAATTGCTGACATAATTCTACTCAAGCTGTCAAGTGAAAAGAACAAGACTTGTTCACATGTAAATTACACATAGTACAATGGACAAATACAATGCATTTTAAAAATGACTAAATTAGGGCTTTCTAATAATTTTTGTAATCATTATGTTTCATACAATCTGTGCTCTCACTCCAAGCTTCTAAAGAAACCAGATATTTTTCCCTATAAAACTCTTCAGTTTTCAAATGTTATTAACACTGATTGTAATTTATGAAAAGGAAAAGTCATATAGTCCATTCCTGTTAATAAAATACAAAGTAATGTGGCAAAACATTCCTCTAAAAAGTGACTCTTATTAAATGTATTATTATTAAAAACAACAATGGAGCCATTAAATGGAAAGACTAGAGAATTTGAGAAACAAAATGTAACCTACAAAATAAGAAATGGCACAGAAAAATATAAGCTTTATATTCAAAAGAGTTTAATAATTAAACTAAGGGTTTAACTACTCTAATTATGATCGTAATGCAAATAATAAGGAAAATGGAAAAAATATTATTATTACATAATGTTGATTAACACTTAGTACATATTTCTCAAGGGATATTTTCTCTAGTACCGTGTTTCCCCGAAAGTAAGACAGTGTCTTACTTTCTTTTTATCCCTAAAAGCCCCACTATGTCTTACTTTCGGGGTATGTCTTATATTGGGAAAAATATACCCCCCTCCCCCTCCTTGGTCTCTCTCTGTATGACCAGCACTGACCTTTTTCCGGGAGGACACAGAGCCAGTGACACCTGTCGGCAGACTGATCAAAACGGCGCCGTCTTTTCAGTCGGAGGGGGAGGGCACTGGCCTGGCACCCCCAGCCCCACTCTTTGTACCGCACGTCACTGGAGGCAAATCCCCCGTGTTTCCCCGAAAGTAAGACATATGTCTTACTTTCGGGGTACGGCTTATATTAGCTGACCCCTCTGAAACTCCCGATACGTCTTACAATCGGGGGTGTCTTACTATCGGGGAAACAGGGTATCAGCTAATAATACTAGATGCCACTGCAGAAGTGCACAAGTGAGTATTGACATTTTAACAGTAATTGTTAACTGAGGATACTGGCACAATTGATCGTACAACATTTGAAAGTTTGTACTGTCACTGACGCAGAACTCTCATTATCTACTTGTCTGTGATGACTAACACTTTATTTAAACACAACCTTCCACTTGAGGTCCCATAGGGCATTGTAGAAGAAATTACTCTAATCCAAGGAGCCAACCTCAGTGTTTTATAGAAAAATACATTTTCTCAAATGTGTATTTTTGTTAGGAAATAGAACATGTTTTGAACAATACAGAATACAAAATTATGATTACTCTTCAATAATTTAAATAGGAATCAACTAAAACATGATAGCATACTGTTTTCATTCAAACTCTATGGGTTAACTAGTAAATTCACACCTTTGTACCTGACCATACTACTTACCATTTTTTGTTAATATAATAGAAATGTATTCCTTATTGGCAGAGTTTAAGATAAACAGTAAGCTTGGTGTCTGTGTCGTCCGAAAACTAAACGCAATATTTTCTCTGGTAGTTGAATCAGTGGAAAGGGAAGATGCGGGCAAGCTGTAGTTGTTTGATGTGTTATAATTCTCTCGGAAATTATAGGTCAGTGAAGACCCTGCTCCAAATGATGCTGATATTTCTGGGGAAAAAAAGTAAAGATTTGTTTTAGTATATATTGTTTATATCATAAGACTTTTATATCTCCATTATTTGGGTAATCTACAAGTCCAATATACTACACTATAATATTAAGAGCTACCTTGAAGCTACAACAGAATTTGACGACGAATGGTGAGTAGAAACATTGCACAGGCTACGTGTCTTGCAGGCTGCCGCAGTAGTCTGCATCCAGTTCCCTGTTTGTCAGTGCTTTAGTTTGTGTTTCTTAGTTTCTTAGTATTCTTTCTTCTTATTTTAGGGCTAGTGTTAGGACTTTCCTAGTTTAAAGTACTGCGAAGAGGTGGCAAGCTTCCAACTTATGGACATGCAATCAACTAAATCTTCACATGTTTTTGTGTTACGTGTTACAGCTAGCATGTATGTTCCTTTACTATTTTTGTTTTTGTTTCATGCTTTCCTATTTTACTGTTCCTCCCTTTGGTGTGCCATGCCTGCTTGCCATCTGGATCTGTTTCAACACCTATACCATGGGACCAGGCCAAAGCATGGATCCTGCAGGTATGGATTGCACTTTTTCTTGTTTTGTACTTGATGATCACTACTGCAACCTCCCTGCATTCTGGACTCCCACTCACATCAGACCCCCCATGATCCTTACACATGAACAGAGGTGGGTATATGTTGAATGAACATAGGCAGAATTCCAGAAATCCAAGATTTTCCTGACATTTTTGCTGAAATTGATTACATTTTTTTTTGTACGTTGCCCTGTTTATCTTAAAACATTTAACTTTTTGTAGGAAGTAAAACATAAAGGAACTAAAGGTGATTGCCAGCCATATAATTGCCTAGGAAATGAAATTTCTTACAAAATGATCAGCATCTTGACATAGTAACATAGTAATTTAGGTTAAAACTATTTTTTTGGATTTTCCTACTTAGGAGGAAAAAAATCCTTCTTAACTCCAAAAGGCAATCAAATTCCTCCTTGGATAGAGAAGATCTAAAATATTAATGTTTATTCTATCATTTATAGCCCTGTATACTCTGCTAGTATCCAATATCCAGACCATTTTTGAAGGGTTCCATTGATATTTTAACTAAGTGGATTTAATATACTAGATCATATATGAAAGCACCATTTACTGTGGCTTTGACGTAAATTGTTGTTAACCTTATCTGTTAGAAGATTTTTATGTTCTCTATATCGTCTGTAGTAAATTGTAATCACCACGGTTGTTGCCTAACATTTTTCCATTTACTGGCATGTATTATAAAATATACATTATTCTCAAGATTGGTCAAAAGTACAATTACAAAGACCTAATCTTACCATTATTGTTGCTATTAAATTACAGAAGAAGAAAACCTACTGTTAAAGGATCACTGGACAGGCTACAGCTGTATAAGAAAAAGACAATTCTCCAGATGCTAAAAGATGAAATAATACAAACTCACATATTGAAAAAAGGGTACACATGTTATTTGAGTGTTGGATATCACAGAGAATACATTAATGTATTAACCAATGAGGATGTCCCGCAATATTTACCCAAATTCCTCAAATATAAAACAATTCAAATTGATCTACAGCGGTTGATATAGATTCATTGAATATACTTCAATAAAAACACAAACCTTTTTTGCAGAATGAACCAGTATATGCAGAATATTTGCAATCACAGGAAAATCCATTATATTTCTCAATGCATTTCCCACCATTGTGACATAAGCTCCCATAACTACTACAGTGACCAGGGCATCCTGGTTTAATATCTGGAGTCATCTTAGCCCTCTCTTCTAAATCAAGAGGGACGCCATTTAACTTTAAGGAACGGATACATCCTAGGAATCCTTTTTGCCTTGATGCTGTTCCCCCTATGTAGTTAAAAAAAGACATAAACATTCACAGATGTTATTAACCAGAAAAATATTCTAGTACACAAAGTATTACATAATATACACAACAAATCCTTAAAGGGGAACTGTCATTGTTGCAGTTTTTTAGGTTACAATTTATTAAAATTAAGAATAGATGTGTTTTGTTCAGTTATAATGGTTTCAGATATTTAAAAAGCAGAGGATTTGTCAACTGCAAACATATTTACATATAATAAGTATGAATTTCATCATTGTATTTCAAAATACAATCATTAGTATAACAGTAAACAAACAAGCTTGGATTTGTTTAATTACAGTGTACCTTTTACAGACACATTTGGCTTCAAAAGGAATATTTTACCTCAATTGCCCCAGGCGGCACTTTTGAAGAGGCGGCACTTTGCTGCCCCAAGCGCCTTTTTTGAAGCGGAAGAGAGAGAGGGGCGCCGAGTGGTTTTCCAAGTTGTCAGTACCCGCTCGCGCCCCTCTCTCTCCTCTGCGAGCCCTCTAGCTCAGTCTCGGTGCCGGCTTGTAATGCTGAGCGCCGGAAGATGATGTCATTTCCAGCGCTCAGCAGTAAAGCAGCACGCACCTTGGCAGAGCAGGGAGACTCGCTGCAGGACTGCTGCAAGGTAAGTGACGTACGAAGTGTGAGGGGGTAGGGTTGATAATAGGGAGGGAGGGAGAGGAAGGGTAGTTAATGACCCCTGGCGATGGCGGCAGCATTTTAAACTTTGCCCCAGGCGGCATTATGTCTTGGGCCGTCCCTGCAGACTTCAGTGGCAAATACCGTCAAAACCTGTCCTGAACATCTGTCCCACGCCTTGTCTGGCACTTACCATCCTCCTAAAAGATTCTATTTAGCTCCTGACTTGATACTTACTGTATAAATAGGCTGTTATGAGTGAGCAATTAGACTAATGGCAACAAGGTACAAATCACCAAGAGATTCAAATGAGTACACTGGCAATCATGCACCTGATCAATGAGCCAGTGTCCAGGATGTATACACATGCCTGTTTAACAAGTCAGTCTGTGCTCAGGATGCTTAATTGTGATTTCAGGCTAACTCTTGACAATGTGTCAGTGGTACCTTGGGTACTGACTTTTGGATTGCCTTCTGAACAGGTTAACGTGCCATCAAACTAAAAAGCCAGTCTGCAGGGTCTTAGTATGTGAGACATAGATCTTTCTTATTTGAAGCAGATGACAGTGCCTATATTCTTCTATTATATTTAACCTTTTCTTTGCTTATATTGTTTGGTAAGCAATTGGTTTACTCCTTTAACATTTATTAAAATGTAACAGCCATATGTAACAATCTACAGAATATTATAGCTGTGTAGCATTCATTTTATTCACTTAATTAAATGTCACAGATTTGGCACTTCTGAGTCTCAAATTATTTGATTTGCCTTCTCGAGGATTTCCAGTTTACAACTAGCACTCAACCCAGCAAATTTAATTAATTTGAAAGTATGCCAATTAATTCTGTATTCCTCTACCCTGATTCCTCTTCCAACAGCTGCTGCATATAAAAAGAGATGTTTGATCTGTAATCTATCCCTAACATTTTATACCCTTTGTAATGATGTATCGAAAAAGTCTTGAATGTAAAGTTTATGTTTTATCATTAAACTGAGAAAGTAATAAAGGATATTCATGAAAGAAAGAACTGAAAAATTCTAATTAACAAAAAATAGGCTCTTGCATTCTCTGACATTCAAATTCCCCAATACATAAATGAACTGAGTTATTTGAAGCGATAGGAAGAATGGTGTCAATAGAGACTATGTTTTAATGTGGTACAAAATGTAACAGCATGGTTCCATTAATTAACAAAATAGTGCCCCACTCACAAGAAATACTTAGCTACTCATTAATATATAAAATGGTAATTGTCAACTCAAAGGTGGCAAACCATTTCAACACATAAGCAATTAGCAATCATTTAGTAAATGCACAAGAGCACTGAGATGTCATAATTAGGAGAGCTTTAAAAAATCTAGTGATCCTATATTATTTTTTTATGTTTTTTTATAAAACAGCTTAGTAACAGGAGCCTTACTGCTGGACAAAGGAGACAGATAGCAATTGCTTGTAACATTTTTTGCAGTCTAAAAATAAATATTGATCTCTATGGCTGCATCTTGCTTCCATATCATATTTGCCAAGCACTCATTATCTGTTTGCCGTAATATAACTCCTGGGCAAGCTAGAGAGGAAAAGTGGCCCTGGCACTTTATTGCCAGTGGCCGGTAGATGATGTACATTGGCTATTGCTATTGATTGGAGGACTGTAAAAGTGTCCAATATATCAGGGAGCCTTTTTTATGTGTAGGAGGACAAGTAAGTTGTAGGTGGGAAGGCGACCAAAGGAAGGATCTAATTTCTGGAGATGTGTGGATGCCTCATGAACTGTTCCGGGTAAAGATGAACCAAGAACAACAGAAATACTGTTTGAGAATCTGTGTGAATGGAATACAAACAACAGGTTCAACTGTATAAGTAGTCCTTGACAGAAGGCATGCCAGAAGCATGAGGTGAACTGACTACCACTGTCTGAAGTGATGGTTTTGGGAAGGCCGTGGAGCTGGAAAATGTCTCTGATCAAGAGGGTAACTGTCTCAGCAGCATTGGGTAGTTTCTTGGTACTGAACCTGTCTACTACAACCAATATGGTTGTGTATCCTTGAGCTGGCGGCAACTCAACTACACGGTCCACCCATGGGTGTGTAGGTATCACTAATGGATGTAGTAGTCTTGCAGGATTTCTGTCTGGGTTTTTTGATGGCGGTACAGATCCGACAAGAAGACACATATGTAGCAATGTCTTGTCGCATGGTGTGTCACAAAAAGCTTGCCCTGATGAGCTCCTCTGTTTTCCTTAAGCCATCATGAACTGATAGCACAGTAGGGTGATGTAAACAAGGACCTGCCAGATGGCAGTCACACTAAGCCAGGAATCAGGAACACAGGTATGCACTTTGTAGCCAGAGGAAAACACAAGACCCCTCGTTTTATAATCAGACCTCAAATAGGTCTGCCTACAGAAATGCCTTATGCCCCCCATTTAACCCCAACTCCTCCCCAAACTTACCGGTGCTTCTGATTCCCCGGTGTGTAGTCGGGTCAGCCGGCGCGGGGAACTCTCCTCACTGACAGCCGGGGAAGGTCTGCGTGATGGACGCAGACAACCCCCGCTGCTAATCGCACCTCCTTTCGGCTGCAGCAGAAGTTGTCTACACGCTGCCCCAGCTACACACCGGGGAGTCCGAAGCACCGGTAAGTTGGGGGGGGGGCATAAGACAGGAGGATCCAGGTCCCCTGCAGCTCTGCGGGGGAACTGGATCTTAGTCTCATAGTCAGACCTATTTGGGGTCTGATTATAAAATGATGGGTCTTTTTCAGAGCATTTCCTCTGAAAAAAGCCTCGTCTTTTAATCGAGCAAATATGGTACTTTCCATAGACAGGAGGATCCAGGTCCCCTGCAGTTCTGCGGGGGAACTGGATCTTAGTCTCATAGTCAGACCTATTTGGGGTCTGATTATAAAATGAGGGGTCTTTTTCAGAGCATTTCCTCTGAAAAAAGCCTTGTCTTATAATCGAGCAAATATGGTATTTTCCATAGTGATGATCATCATAGTTGTGCATTGGGATTCGTACGAATTTAAATTTTAACAAAATTTCCCAATTGTGTTAATTTGTAAAGATCTCCAATAACGAGGAGGGACCCCAACACAGCAAACAAAAACAAAGCAAAAAGCTCTGAATTTTCATTTAAATTTATTTTTCTTTCAAATATATTTATTCAAGGATTTTCAAATAAGGGTACAGAAAAGAAAGGGGTAGGGGGAAGAACAATACATACCAAGAAACCAATCACAGGTGGTAAATGCATTTCAACGGTACATACGGTCAATACGGTCAACAGTACTGTAAACTCATACAGAGCAGATTAAAGAGACAGTAGACCCAGTAAAAGATAGAAAAACTAGGTTAAAGGAAAGTGTAAGAAAGGAGAAGAAGAAAAAGGATAGGGACAACAGGGAATCGTGACACAATACCCAAGCCGTAATGAACGACGAAGGGACGGGTAGTCCCATGAAAGCTCACGTAGGGAAGACACTGTACCAAATCAGTAAATCGAAAGACCCTACACGGATGGTTCACCATAACAGAAAAACAAAAACCAGACGCGGTGAGAAAAAGGAAACATATAATCAGCACTGATGAAAGTCGCAGGAAACGCTAACTAGAGAGAATGGTGTACATGTGTATATGTCTCAATGAGGGGGAAGGCCTGCTAACACACGGAGGTGATAGATCAACTATCTAGTGGAATCTCCCGTGGACGAAGTGTATTGAAGCCATGAAGACCAAGTGGCGAGGTACAAGTGATACTTGTTACCCAAGCTAAAGGTAAGTTCCTCCAAACTACGGATACGTTCAACCTCCACTATCCATTCCTGCAAAGAAGGAGGTTCAGGATGCTTCCAGTGTCTGGGAATGAGTGTTTTCGCCGCATTGAGGAGGTGAGGTATAAGGGAAAATTTGTATGACCGAAATGGCAAAGGCGCAAGGTGGAAAAGGACAGTTTCAGGAGTGCAGGAAATGTCAACAGAGGTGATTACCCTAATCATCTGTGTTACGTTAGACCAGAAGGACTTAATTTTTAGGGCATGCCCACCATATGTGGGCAGGGGTAGCGGGTGAAAAATTACAGCGCCAACAGTTAGCTGATTGTGCAGGGACCATTTTATGAAGTGTATCAGGCGTCAGATGCCATCTGCACAGTAGCTTAAAATTCAGGAGGCGGAGAGAGTCAGGGGATGAGGACGACATCATAGATGCCGCCCTACGCCACTGCTGAGGGGAAAGTACACAGCTGAGGTCTCGCTCCCAAGCTCTCATATAGAAAGGAGGTGAGTGAAACACGGCCTTACGGATTAAACCATGAAAGGTGGAGAACGGTCTATCAATCCCCTTAAGGGCAGTACATAACTTCTCAAAGAAAGTGTACTGGAGGCCAGTAGCTGTGTGTGGAAGCATATGAGCAACAAAATGACGCACCTGGTGATATAAGAAGGCTATATTACCCGAGCTCTCCCTGACCCCCAGTAGGGAAGACGACTTAATATCCCCGTCATCCACTATATCCTGCAGAGAAACATAAAGTGCCGTAGGATCCTGAAAGGGGCCCAGGCCCCTTACCCCAGGGGAAAAAAGAGGATTATGAGAGATCGGCGTAAGAGGAGAAGTAGCCGAAGACCAATGCATGTCTAGTTTATGTTTCCTCCACATTAACAATGTAGGGGTAATAGTGGGATGATTGGCTAACCCCAGAGCTGCCAACGAGGCAGATTGCCAAGGCAGGGATTGCCTGGGCACAATGGAAAAGGAGTCCTCTATATCTAGCCATTGTTTATGGGTATCAGTCCTGGTCCATAGATATAGTCTCGTAAGCAGACTAGCCATATGGTAACATTTCAGATCAGGCAGATTCAAACCCCCCAAGTGTAGTGGACGGGCCAACAGATCATAGCGGACCCTCGGGCGTTTATGAGCCCATAGGAATTTCGTGAAGGCTGTACTGACCTTGGCAAAGAAAGCTGGTGGGATATGTATGGGTAGCGTCTGTAGAAGATAAAGCAGCCGCGGTAGTATATTCATTTTAATGATATGAACCCTGCCGATTAAGTTAAATTGCGGCATGTTCCATCTCATGAGATCGGCCTTAATCGAATTAAGTAATGGAGGGAAGTTTAAATCATACAATAATTGTGTAGTGGCAGGGAGTCGGACGCCCAGATATTTAACTGAGGCGTTAGCCCAAGTGAACGGGTATAGATTTGAGCCTAGATACCTCCACCTTTGAGACCGACAGATTAAGGAGTTCTGTCTTTTCCAGGTTAACCTTGAAACCGGAAAGAGCACCATACTCATGCAATTCACGCATGAGAGGCGGTAGACATTGCGAGGGACAAGATAACGAAAATAAAAGGTCATCAGCGAAGGCCGATGTTTTATATTCAGAGTGTCCTAAGCGAAATCCTTTAATGGAATCAGCAGATCTAATAGCCTGAAGCAAGGGTTCGAGAGTCAAAACAAAAAGTAAAGTGGAGAGGGGACATCCCTGCCGCGTTCCATTGTGAATCGCGAATGGACAAGAGCGTTCCCCGTTAACCACCACCCTCGCGGAGGGATTAGAGTATAACGCCTGTATCCAAGACTGCCAGCAGGGCCCAAAGCCCATGACCCGCACAACACCAAAGAGGAAGGACCAGTCCACCCTGTCAAACGCCTTCTCAGCATCCACAGCCATCAACAGAGATGAGTCCTTAAAGGCGTGAGAAGCATGAATAAGGTTAATGAGTTTAGTAGTGTTATCTTTAGCCTCTCTAGCAGGAACAAACCCCGACTGATCAGGGTGAACCAGCCCCCCCATAAGCGGCCGAAGTCGGAGAGCTAACACCTTGGCAAAGATTTTCAAGTCAACGTTAATTAGCGAAATGGGCCGATAATGTTCGCAGAGCAATGGGTCCCTGCCAGGCTTGGGAATAACCGTGATTGCGGCTTCAGTAAGGGAGTGAGGGACAGTGGGGTGGAGTCGCAGAGAATTATAGGCTAGTAAAAAGTGAGGGGCTAATTCCTGGGCAAATTTTTTATAATATTTGGCTGTGAAGCCATCAGGACCAGGACTTTTCCCCAGTAGAGTAGCTTTGAGTGCAGCATAAAACTCATCTAAAGAGATGGGAGAGTCTAGATGTTGTCTGACATTAGGTGGGACAGTAGAGTGTAGATGCCTTTCCAGATAAAGTGCAATATCCTGAGCGTGTTGCAACGGTGCCGGGGCTGGCCATAGGTTATAAAGGGTTCGGTAATAATTATGGAAGACCTGGGCAATATCAGGCGTAGAATGTTTGAGAGAACCGTCCTGGGCTTTGAGCTTCGCTATATATGAGGATTGTCTTTTCGCCTTAAGAGCGTTAGCGAGCAGTTTACCACTCTTGTTGCCATGTAAGTAGAAAGCGTGTCTAGTATGCAACAGGGAGCGCTTGGCCCGATCCGAAAGCAGGACCTTTAAGTCAGTACGAGCGGCCAGCAGCATTTTGTAGTGATCTATTGAGTGTAAGTGTTTATGTTGGCGCTCAAGCACAGCGATCCTATCAGCTAATACTTTTAGTTGCTTTGCCCTACATTTCAAAAGCTGGGAGTTAAGCTGAATCAAGCGCCCACGTATAACGCCCTTGTGTGCCTCCCAACATGTCATAGGGGTAACATCGTCCATTGCATTAGTGTGGAAATAATGGCCCAATTCCTCAGAAACAGCATGTATAATAGTAGTATCGTTCAATAAGGTGTCGTCAAGTCTCCAATGTCTCGGAGGTCGCGACAGCGCAGACACATTAAGAGTAAGGAAGACAGGGGCATGGTCTGACCACGTGATATTACCAATCTCAGCCCCGGATAACATGGGCAAAGCATAATGTGAAAGGAATAACATATCTATACGGGAATACAATCGTCTAGGAACTGAAAAAAAGGAATAATCAATATCAGTTGGGTGCAGGACTCGCCAACAGTCAGTCAGCTGTGCTTTATGGAGAAGATCCGTTGCCCTAGCCGTGAGAGAAGAAGGTTGATAGGTCTCATCACTGGCGTTACAGTGTCTGTCTAAAGTAAAGTTACAGTCACCACCAAACACTAAATGCCCCCCCAGCAAAGTGATCACAAATCCTAAGGATCGAAGCCAACGCACGACATTGGGAGCGGTTGGGTAAGTATATATTAATAAATGTGAACAAAGTATCACCAATTTTCCCCTTCAGGAGTACATAGCGGCCACCCGGATCAGATCTATGGGCAACATAAGTAAATGGGAGAGTTGCTCGCAGCAAAATTGCCACTCCTCTAGACTTGCCCGGATGGAAGTTAGCAAAATACCCCTCCGGGTAATGACGGTTGCGGAGTGATGGAGCACACCCTGCTTTGAAAAATATAATGTCTGCCTTTTGGCGCCAAGCCTCCTGGAGAGCCATAGTACGCCGCTCAGGGATATTTAGCCCCCTCACATTAAGAGACATCACCTTAAAGTTAGCCATTCGCGTAAATCAGTCGTGAAGTAGTGGCATAAAGCACCGCTCGGCAAAGAACCACAATAGCATGTGTTATAAGAGATAAACAATGAAACCAAACTATAAAGAAAAACAAACTATACACTATGAAGTCGCAGCAGCAGCCGCCTGAAGTAGCCATGAGTTCCAGGCAGCAGCAGGTGGCAGAGGGCAAATACTGCTGAGGGGGTGGCCTAGCAGGTGTAACAATAAACATCACGACCTCGATACCACATATTAAGAATGGGCCCGAGGCCAGAAAGTGGATATGCATAGAACTCATGAGTATAAAAGACAGTAGGGTCACGCAACAACATAAAGGCACGCCAAATAATAAACGTGAAAATCAGGTGACCCCCATAAGACAAATGAGCATCAATAGAGAGAGAGTTATCATGTCAAACAAGAGGACATTGCGCATAAAATATATTCCAGAAACCAATATGGAAACAAATTCCAAAAAACCAATATAAGCGAAATATGAGATAGTACGGAGAAAAAAAAACAAAACAAAACATATTACTGTTAACGTTCAGTCAGGCAGTAGAGCCGATGTCTAGCAGACAAGGCGCAGATCCAGATCTCAGCCGAACGCCATCAAATGACCCTCAGGTGATCTTGACCCGTGAGGACTGGGCAACCGAGACAGGGCGATTTGCACTTTTGCTGAGTCGTCTGCCAGCGTTGTCTTCGAGGCTGCGGTTGGAAAGATGGTCGTAGTGGCGTATCTGTCCAATCCGGTATGGGTATATCTGGAAGGCCCAGAGCTTCGGTAAAGGCCGGAATATCCTGTGCCTTGGTGATCATATAGGTGCGCTGCTGGTGGAGCACCGTGAGGGAGAAAGGGAAACCCCAACGATATTTAAGTTTGCGTTCCCTCAACTCATCTGTCAGTGGCTTAAGATGCCGACGTGTTTGGAGAGTAATCCAAGACAAGTCCTGAAAAATCCGTGCTTCCACTCCCGTCAGGGCTTGTATGTCAGCATTTCTGGAAGCTTTGAGGATGGCTTCCTTGTCTGTAAAGTAATGTAACCTACAAATTATGTCCCTGGGAGGTGCCTGGTCGATAGGTTTCGGGCGAAGCGCCCTATGAATTCGATCGAACAGCAGCGGTGTAGAGGGGGCCCGACCCAGTATGTTATTGAAATAGTCTGCAATGAGTACAGGAAGATCTTCATCCTCCTCTTCTGGATAGCCCCGGATGCGCAAATTATTGCGCCTATTCCGGTTGTCTAGATCTTCTAGATGCCTATATTGAGCGTGTACCTGGTCAGTGAGATGATCCAGCCGATGATTCATGGTCTGCAATTGGACATATACTTGGTCCTTATCAGATTCCAAATCCGCTACACGGGATCCTATCTGTGTGACATCTGTCGAGAGCTCAGCCAGTTTGGTATGAAAGGAAGTTTCCAGCTTGGACATCATAGCCTCCATGCCGGCTTTTGAAGGTTAGAGCTTGAGCAGCTCGCGTATGTCCTGTTCCGGGGCAGCTTGAGAGCAATCCGAGACCGGGCTGCTCGCCCGGGAAGAAGCTGAGCACGCCGCCGGCGCCATATTGCGGCCCGCATCATCTGTCCGCACGGGTGCTTGATCGCGAAAATAAGCCGTCAAAGCGGCCGATTTAAGCCCCTGCGACAGCTTGGGGGTGTGCTTGTGGTCCGGATCCTTCTTTTTGTTGCCCATGGTCTCTCTCAGGGTTCGAATGCTTAAATTAGCAATATCGTGTGTGAGGAGCTCTGTCAACACACAGCCATCCGCCGCTCGTGCGTAGCCACGCCCCCTTAAATTTATTTTTATCACTCACCCTCATTCACTCCTTCATGCTCTTTTAAACTCTCACTTTCACTCAAGTTCTCTCAATCTCTCATTCACTCTCTCTCTTATACTCTCTCTGTGCCGTTCGCTTCTGTGTACCTGTCACCCTGCCATGCATCTCTGCTTCCTCTCTTGTATCTTCTTGTTCTTCTGTCTTCTTCTTTGTCTGCTGCTCCAAAAGGTCTTCTTTCTTCATCCACTGGACATGAACTTTGCAGAAGTCCACAGACTAACCATAACAATGCAGATTCGCAGAGAAAGAGAGGTGACAAAACACTTGATTCTCTATGAATTTGTGTTCATTTACTTTTGCAAAAGCGCAGTGCCTCAGAGCACACCCTCTCCACTGTTCCTTCATTTGGGGAAGAGGGTTTACCAACCTTTTGCAGATTTATGTTTTTCTGCTGTTTGTACAGTGCTAGCCTTGGAAAAACAGGAGAAAAGTATATTTAACTGAGATTTTAACTGCAAGACTTCAAGACCAAGTTGTTAGGTCCCTTCCTGAAGTTTTATGGCAAGAGTTGAATCCATAAAGCAACCACTGGCTCTGGAATCTATCATAACGCTAGATGTGTGGCGCTGGTTATTCCAATGTAATGACAGAGAGACAGACAGGTGAGGAGCAGAACTTGTGGGTTCTAGCAGTACCGGGGAACAAGTGCTAGGTATGAATATTTGAAAAACAGCTATGATTGAACAATTTATGGTTAGCAATTTTGGCAGCATTGCCAAAAAATGTGGTTAAGGGTCAAAGTGAGTACCCATGTTAAGGGCAAAGGTACATAAGAGACAGACACACATAAATACAGGAACTAGCCTAGGACATGTGATAACAATTGCAGACTCTGTTGCATCATATGGCTATAGTATGCTTAGCCCACCACTACGCCAAAGTACTCCAATATTCGGTGGGGCCTAGCACTAAACCCTGCCTACTGAATTATCAATAAACTAAAACTA
>VKOC01022898.1:0-31150 GCA_009364415.1 Spea multiplicata
TATCACTTCATCTGGAGCTTCATTGAATTGCATTAATGACATAAGTATAAATAACATTGTTAAATATATGTATACATTATACTACAACAGTATCACACAATTAGACTATAAAACATTAAAGACAAACAGCTGATAGAAAGTTATATTGCTACGCTAGATACATTCTAATTATAATTGAAAAGCTCATAGTCCTTGATTTGCAAAAGGGCATATTTGGTATTCAGCGTCTATATTTGATGTAACTCACGTCTGATTCACTTTGACGTATTCAGTAGATAGTGTGGCTATTTTTGCCACTCTTGCTATCTGAAGCCCAGCAAGACAACCGAACAAGGATCCATTGAATAAAACTTCCTATGTTGTTTAGGCAATTATATAATCCATAACAGATAACAGTATATATTTAATAATAGCACAGGCCATAATAGTGCACATAGGGCATAATGGGATGCCTTTACACCATTCAGAGATGCTGAGGTTTTGAAAAGTACACCTGGGATTGTCTACCTTCAAAGAGAGAAGCTTCACTGAAACGGATAACAAGAGAAATAGCTACAATTGTGAGAAAATATTATTTTGATGGGGTTTGAACTGTATAGCCTCTGCCCCTTAGGGTGGTATTACTCAGCAGGTAATTCAATTCTGTAGATTGTATTGCTCTAAAACAATGACTTTACAAAAAGAGAAAAAAATATATTATAGTAAAAGTAGGTTTTGTGGTTGAAACAATGTTTTCTTGCCACTTTTTATTCATCTTAGAACAATTATTTATTATTGTGGATTCCAATTTGTATAAATCTCTCAGTTGTTTTTATGTGTATATACTTTTTATGTTATTCTAGGGGGAAAGAGTGATAATTTTATTTTACCATTTTGGTTTATTGCCTTAAAATCCATCGTTATAATAGTTGATGTTTTCATGTACTGAAAATGTGGTTTACTGCTTTTTGTAAGGAGAATTGTTTTTATGTTCTGAACTTAAGAACAAAACTTTCAAATCTCTGTCACACGCCTTCAATTTCATGTGTTCCTGAGGTACATCCTGTCTCATTCTCTGCTGAAGATATGGTCCCTGCAAATGCTGTGCTCCACACACTAGTAGTTACTACACATTTTTATTCTTGCACGTTGTGACCAATGTACCATCGTGATGATGTACCCATTACAAGAGCTACAGTTCTCTACTCTGTGTGGGGTTAATATTTAACATTTCTCATGTGCCAGCCCCCAGCTTAGTTGTGACCACAGAGTGACTTTGCCTTCCCTAACCCATTTGTCTATTCATCTTTTTGGTACCTTGTCCTAGTTTTCTAACTCCAAGCAGCCACAGAGTCAACATTGTGACAGAAAACCTGTTTGATAAAACAAGCAACATTCTTGAGCATCATACTTACTCCAACTTATTATGCTTTATGGATCAGAGTCTAGATCATAACTTTTATGTTATCTACCACTAGAAGATAAAAGAGGAAACTTGGCGTTATCAAGCTCAAAAGCCACATAACATAGATCACTTGTGCACTAACGTCCCATTGTTGTTTGGATTGTGTGGGCATTTTCACTTCATATTAGGGAATTTTACATTTGGAAACCAAATTGGTTGTCACTCGCCCTCATTCACACCCTCATACGTTTACTCAGTCTCTCACACTCTCACTCACTCGTAGTGAACTTCCGCAAAAGGGCAGCGCTTCCAGCCACACCCTCTTCCCGGATTGGAGGAACAGAACCCTTTTGTGGAAGTTGACTGCAAGGGAAAAATAATGAAGACAAATTTGATAAGAGAAGCATTTCTGCACATTTTTCTCTATCTGTGCTCTTCCGCAAAAAGTTGGTGCCACAGGTACAGCCTTTGCCCTGTTCTCCAGTCTGGGGAGAGGGTGTGCCCAGAGGCACTGACCTTTTGCGGAAAATCACCAGGAGGCTGTGTAGATGATGAAAGAAGACACGAGGAGTAGCAAACGAAGAAAGACAGAAGAATGCAAGAGAAGGAGACAGGTACACAAAAGTGGTCAACGGAGAAGGTAGGGTGACATTCAGAGATATTGTGATAATGAATGATAGTGTGAAAGAACATGAATGAGAATGTGAGAGAGAGCGTGAGCGTGTAAACCAACTACATGAAAATATCTTGTCTTGAAGAAGATACACTACAAGCTGGAATGTATTCATTTAGTGATTTTTTTTAGCAAAGAGTAATTTAAAAAAGATTTTTGTCACAAAATTGACTTGACATTTTTTAGAGGTCTGACTACATGACTAAAATCCAGATCCCCCGCAGCACTGCAGGGAACCTGGATCCTCCTCTCTGGCAGCCGGTGAAAGTCTACGTGATCCATGCAGACAACCGCCGCTGCCGACACTTCTGCCGGGGCTTTTATGATGGAGCGTGACACGACTTTCCGGTGCTCCACCATAGAACCCCCGGCGGAAGTACCAGCCAGCAGCAGCAGAGGTTGTCTACTGGCTTCCAGAGAGGAGAATCCCCCGCATCGCTGCAGGAGACCTGGATCCTCCACTGGCAGCCGGTGAATGTCTGTGCAATGCTGGCAGACAAACTCCGTGACCTTCCGGTGCTCAGTCATAGAACGCAGGGTTCCTCCTCTCTGGCACCGGCTGCCCCCAGTAGACACCAGAGAGTCTGGACCATGGGGGACAAGTCTAGGGATGCATCGGTAAGTTGGGGGGGCATATAGGGAGGTATAAGGCATATCAGGGAGATTAGCAAAAATAGGGGGTAATAAGGCATATCAGGCGGGCTCAGAAGTAGCATAATCAGCGGCAGTCAGTTGGAATAGGGGGTAGAAAGGCATATCCTGGGCAGAGTGTCTCAAGCACATGGCAGCATATGCATAATGGGGTCAGATGTTGGCAAATAAATGGAAATAAAAACAAAAGTGCATTTTCTCAATCCTAGTTTTATTAAATATGAAATAAAATAACTAACATAGTCAATTATAGATTACTAGTAAAACTTTTTCTATAGGGTAGTCTTATATTCATGCCTTTTCTTTTTTTCTAAATTTATATTCAAATTTGGGGAGATCGTCTTATAATTGAGCAAATACGGTAATATTATATCAATGCTGGTATTCTGAATTTTAACATATAATTATTCAATCATAACTTCCATGATCAAAGAATAAAATGATAAACTATCATTAATAATACGCTAGCAACATCTTTAAATATGTTAACGTGGTTACTACAACATGGCACTAGTTAATATGAAGATAATATCATGCCAAGCTGACTACAGCACAGAAATATTTAATTCAGTTCGCTAAACACCACTAATTGGCTGTGTTTTTAAGGAGATTTGATCATCTGAGATTCTGCATTTTCTTCATATTTTCACAATGAAAATTCATAATTCGTTCATAATGTTTGAATTTATCATATCTATTCATCACAGCCCTATTAAAATAATTCAAAAACTTAATAAAGTTATTAAGGTCTTGTACTGAGCAGTATAATTTATCAAAATTGCCATCAAAATTGTTAATTTTAATCACACTAACGCCTCTAAAGGATGTATCAAACATTTCATATAAACTATTGTAATTCAAATAAATCAAAATACCTGATATATTCAAGTTATAATACATTGTATCTATATGAGTGAAGTGGAGTTTTTATAAAGACTTGACCCATTTCTTATGAATTTCATTAGTTCATATTGATTTGCTTGTATGTCAAGATGAGATTATGAGAAAAGAGGATTCTCAGAAAATAAGTCTATAGTTTCCTATATTTTTCACTTAATCGCTGAAAAAAATACCACATAAATCTATCAACTGTTGTTTCCCGTATTAATGATCAGTATCACACGGCTTTAAGCAGGGTGGATATGGTATACACTGAGAAATCAATTACACGAGGAAAAGAGACGATCTTTGTCTATATATATATTTCAGTTGTGGATATTCTTGGAAGATATAAATATTTCATTTAATTTATTGGTTGATGTCACTAGACTACAAAATGTCTAAGGGAAAAACATTGATCCAATAATGGAGGCCACATTGTAAGTTTAACCTGCCCCAGTCCCCGTTGTAAATAAGGAGGAAGCTAGAATGCCAAGCTACCTTATCCCTCTAAGCCAGGGCAAACCAGCAGGGTGTCTTCTCCATCTGTATATTAACAGCTTTTTTGTTGTTAGTTTTCACTTCCCTTTTATACCAGATCTACAGAATATATATATATATATATACACACACACATATACATCCACACATAGAAAGCAATAGAGCCATGTAAAATTAAAATCATATATATGCTTAACCCTTTAATGACCAGGCTGTTTATTTTTTGTACCCTATATACTGTTTTCAGGACAAGAAGGGCTTTTATCAAGTAGTGGTCACATTGAGTCCTGGGGTTAGTGTTCAGTGTCACTGAATGTCGAGGCATTTCAGCTACACCATTGAAGCTTAGGAGGTGATCGTTGATCGCCTCCTAAACTCTTTTAAAATGGACGCCCACCACAAAACAGTGTATGGGAGGCGTTGATGCCCCGGGGAGGGGCCACACATGGGTTTCTCAGTGTTGCTGAATGCCTCAACATTGAGGTATTACAGCAACTCTGTTTAAGAGAAGAAAGTAGATCACTTTCTAAGCTTGTTTAAGGCCATGACGTACCTGGCCCATCATTGGTCATTAAGGGGTTAAATAAACATCACAAACTCTTCACATTGCATTACACAGCTGAGGATCTAACCCGGATACTTCATGGATCTTATGATCCAATAATGTAGAGTCTTCGAGTGATCGGGTGCAGGATTGGTTAATTACAAACGAGCCTCTATCAGTGTCTGTACCAATTAGGGAGGAGCCAGTTGTTTACATATCCAGCCTGCACTTGCCAGGAATTTTTAAAATCTCCCCGACCAACCTATGATACACCTTAGTGAAACGCCCGTCAGGCTTTATTGCTTTTTTATTTTGCTATTGCTCTGCCCAGGAGTATGTTATAATTATATTTTTTTCTTTAATTGAGATTTTTAAGAGCAGGGACACAGCCCACATTCGACATTATTCTACAATAGCTATACAGGTTAGACTCCAGGGAGTTGCATAATATTATGGCTTAGTGTGAAACTATTATTATCCTAAGGTTCTAGGTTGTATATTTCCCACCTTTGGGAATATTTTAATAGATATTATAGTAAAGTTAATATTTTAGCTTTTCTTTTTGGGGGGTTTAAGGATATTTTTTGTCATTTTAAACGCAGTTCATCATATGAACATTTTACATAAACTACCTCTGCCTCTAGCTGAATATCATTCATATTTTCCCTGTGCTCTTTTTGCTCTGCATTGTTGCTTAATTGCAAGCGGTACAATATAATTGGCTTCTTTGTTATATAGAAGTCAGGCAGTTGGACACAAAGCAATCCATTTATATTGTACAGAAACAATCCAACGCAACAGCAAACATGTCTGAAATGTAAAGATTTAAAGTTGTGTCAGCAGGTCATGCTGTGCCATTGTTCAGCCATGCATAGAAGTATAGAAATATGCACCAGCAATTGTGTATTTGTGCATAAATTAAAGTTTAAACAAAGATCTTTCCCTGTTGAAAATGTGTTATTTAACTAGTTGCAAAGCATGGGGTTATTTAATTGTAGAAAGTATACAAATAATTATAACATTATAAAGGTAAATTACTAGTAGTATTATGTCTGTTTCAATATTTTCACAACACCCCAGAGATCCCCATATTAAAATGTAAAAGTGTAATGTAAATTAAAATTAAGTACTATATATATATATATATATATATATATATACACTCACTGACTACTTTATTAGGTCCCACTTGCTAGTACCAAGTTGGACCCTCTTTTGCCTTCAGAACTGCCTTCATTTTTTTGGCATACTTTCTACAAGGTGCTGGAAACATTCCTCAGAGATTTTGGTCCATATGGACATGATGTCATCATGCAGTTGCTGCATATTTGTTGGCAGCACATCCATGATGCGAATCTCCTGTTCCACCACATCCCAAAGGTGCTCTGTTGGATTGAGTACTGTTGACTGTGGATGCCATTGTAGTACAGTGAACTCTTTGTCATGTTCAAGAAACCAGTTTGAGCTTTGTGGCATGGTGCATTATCCAGCTGGAAGTAGCAATCAAAAGATGGGTACACTGTAGTCATAAAGGGATGGACATGGTCAGCAACAATACTCAGGTCGGCTGTCAGGTTTAAACAATGTTCAATTGGTACCAAGGGGCCCAAAGTGTGTCTAGAAAATGTCCCCCACACTATTACATCACTACCACCACCCTGAGACATTTGGAAGCAGAAAGTAAAGATTGCTTTCTATACCAGTTTAAAGTCCTGGCACGTCAATTGTTGCATACTTAAAAATTGTCGTCAAAGGGTTAAGCTCACTACGTAATTGCATTTGTTGATTGCATTTAATTATTGCATTAAGTTGCAATCAATAAAGACCTTATTCAAACAGTTGTGATTAAAATTATTTTTTGTATAAGGACACATAAATTGTCATGAGGAACAAATACATTGGGTTACCATTTAGTCCCTTGGACAAGTAGATTTTTTCCACACCCCCTGAACCGTTGATACAAGGAAGGATGGATCAATGGTTTTACATTGTTTACGACAAAGTCTGACCCTGCCATCTGAATGTCTTAGGTGAATCAAGACGCAGTGGCGTCTCAGGCTTTCATATTTGGGGGGCACATGGGGTCGCCATGTGGGGACGAAAGTAGGGGGGCAATTATATAAGAAAAGCGATACATATACAGCTTATATATATATATTATACTAACACAGCGCTTAGACGTTGTCATGATTTTAGCTACATTAATTATGTACTTATCTCTTGAAGATAAAGACACGTGTATCGGGAATGAAATGTGATTTTAAAATTACAGCTAAACTGGCAGTTATTTATTCATTCCTTTAATTTAGCAGCCCTGCTGACAATATTATATAAATATTGACCCTGCTTCCGATATATAGAAATATTACACCCTGCTTCTGATACATATTAATATTAAGCCCTGCTGCGGATATATATTGATAAAAGCCCCTGCTGCCGATATATATTATTAGTCCCTGCTTCCGATATATATTAGTATTAGCCCCTGCATCCAATATAAAACCTCGTCTTATAATCGAGCAAATACGGTAATTGGATTTTTTTCATCCTCCACCAACAATCTTTGCAGAAGCAAAACCATGATGTGAGATATTATCTGGATTTTTCTTTTATGCAACTTTTATATACACTAACCTACATTTACATTGACAGATATAGCCTTTTAAAATTGATATTCTCCCTATATCTCTCTAAAGGCTTTATATTCCTTCAGCTGCAAATGCACATTGTACTCAACTGTTTTAACACCCTGTCAGTCTTTTCATGTTGTTCCATTCCAATAAAAAAATGTTTGGTGTCAAACACTGACCCAATAAAGAAAGTTGAACTCTCAGTAGCTTCTTCTAGAACCGCAATTTATTGGTCCTAATTAAAATTATATTACTGAAAACGAAATTATTTATTGCCATGTATTGCCATATTTCAAGTACAGATATTATTGCTGAATATGTGATTAAAGTGACCCAGTGGCTTAGGTACTATAATTGTAATTTTCAGAAAGTAGCAAAAGAGTGTTTTACAATTTATGTTTTAAGTAATATTTTGTTGCTTCCCATAAACTACATCCATCTACTTCACACTTGCACACAGTTTACTTGATACACCTGATTTAAAAAAGATATTGATTGGAAAAAGTTCACCGTATATTATGAATTGCATGTATTAAAAGAGTTATGGGGGAGAATTAAAGTAACTATTTGTACCTTTAATTATCGGTTGCTTTTTGTTCTGCATACGTCAAAAGCTACAGCAGCAAATGGAATGTAAAAAAAATAGTGTATAACTTTGAATAGATTGCAGTGAGAGAGCTGCTCTTGGTTTCCAACTATACAACTCTATGTTTCCCTCAACACTGAAGTAAAGTCTCTTCTTTGGTCAAGCTATGACTGTAAAATGAATGTAAAAGAATAAGTGAATGATTTGGGGCATCTAGGTTTCTAAGGGTCTAGCTAAAAAAGATTTTGAGAGTCATTATCTCTACTAATGACACCACCAATGACACCATCTTGTCTTTTTGCAAGTCACCTACTCCACCCTAGACTCATATCATAGCCCCCATCAAGTCATGTTTTTTAATGGTCAACTTGTCCAGATGAAGGGCATCGATAATTCAGTTATGACAAAAAATATCTTTGTGGTTTCATTTTAAATCCAGTAGGGCATGTATGAGGTCAGGCACTGATGTTGGGTGAGAAGGCCTGGCTCGCAATCTCCATTCCAGTTCAAGTGGGGGCCAGTTCGTCAACAGCAAACTAGTCTTCTTTTCTTCTCGTCCAGCATTAGTGCCTCATCTCTCACATGTTCTACTAGATGGATGGGCGAAAAATCCACCCAAAACACTCTAAAATCCTGTGGAAAACCTTTCCAGAAGAGTGTAAGCTGTTATAGTTGCAAAGGGGAAACAACTACAAATTAATGTCTATGTACTTAGAATGCAATGTAATAAAAGTCCATGTTGATGTAATGATCAGGTGTCCCAATACTTTTGTCCATATAGTGTATATAAATACATAAATGTATCTTTAGCTTTGGTAATAGGCAGTTTTTAGCTAGTGATAAACAGCTCGACAGCTCTCATTAGGACAAAATAAATGGTAACTTTTTCAAAGGTCATATTCAGTTGACTGATACCCTTTATAATAGCAAAGAATACTACTTTATTTCAATATTTTTGATGAAGTGTTCTTGCGTCCAAATTTCCTGAGGTTTTTGGTCAGCAAACTGCAATAAATGACCCTAGTTATGTCTTTCATACTGCTTTCCCCCACCAGGAAAACAATACAGCATTATTATTTCATTAAAGCACATAGATCTCCTTTAAACAATCAGGTATGATGAAAAGGTCATTAGTCTTTCTGTTTGTGTGTCAAACATTAAACGCTTGAATGACATCACAAATAAACCCAAAGGTTAGCATTTCCCAAGCAGACGTGCCTGGCTTTCTAAATTGTAAAATCTAGCAAGTTAAAGAAAGGATTGCCCTGTTGGTTTCATTCAATACATTATTACATTTCTAAATAACCAAAATCATTAATTTACTTAAATGTAAAACTAGTATTAGAGGTTAGTGGAATCATAGTTATATAAGTTCATAAGTACAACAATAAAAACACTAAACAAGTTACTATGAGCATCAACTCTATCATGACTTTTATTAATGTCCATAACAGAAATAATTCATGTCAAATTTTGTAATTTTCATATTTTTGTTGACTTTTAAAAAGAATATCAAATAGCCACAGACAGGTGTGAGTGGAGTCATCTACAATTAAAAGAAGTTCAAAAGTGCCTGTGCTGACCAGAATAGACCAAAATACGGAGGAGAGGTGTTTGAGCCAACTGAGTCCTGCTTTGCTCATCACTTCTCAAGCCCAGCTCCAACCATCACAGGCTCATCCAGCTTTAGAAATAACATAGGTAAAGACAGCTTTTTTTTAGACTAAACGTAGAAGAGCACTCAAAGGAGTAGTGTAGGCCACAAATGAAAATGCATATATCAAGATGTCTTAATACAGATATAGTAGCTACTATCTGCACCATCAAGTTTATATAGTTACATATGGTAAAAATAGAATTATTTAAAGTAAAATTAAAATAATATAAAAGTTTAGCTGGGTTTCACTTAATTAGTTAGTTTGGGAAATTGCCAAAAACCACTAGTAGAGTAACAGCCCTCCGTGATGACCATACAGAATGCTCTTGGGTTAGGCCTACGCCTTTTGTGACGACTATATATCACGTGCGATAATACACTTGGTTTCTTTATGATACAATATTATGCAGCATTGAAACCCAAATATAACAATATAATTGTGTCTACATATTTTTTTTTTAAAAAGTAATATGTAATTAAGAATCCAACCTCATTAGTAGAAGAAGAAAGCAGCCATCTAAACTTTCTGTTCTTATGATCTGTATGACTATTATTCCTCAGTCAGTTGCTGATTATTTTTGATTGGTTAAGGCAGTCTTTTTCCGTACAAGTACTTAGATGGAAAATTAAAATAAAAGTAACCACATACTATTCAAAATGATATTTTTGTGTTTAAAAGTGTATAGTGTTAGTGACTAGGAGATTAGTGTCTGATCCCAACAAATAATATATTTTTGCACGCATTACCTATGGTCTCTTGGGATTTCAAATGCTGTTTGACTCCCTGCCGATAAGCTAGTTATTTTTAAAAACTAAAAATTGCTAATATTATAGTCGAACATATTATGTTTCAAAATATCATATTAATTATATTGGTGGCTTCCAAGTCTATAAGTAAATTCCATTTGATAATGATTATTGCAAAACACACGTTTTTGAAACCCAACATCACTGTAAGCCACATCGTACTTAATGCTCAACGATAAATATTTACTTTTCTTTGTCTGAAGAATAGGATTCTAACTTTTCACTGTTTGACCCAGGTTCACAGGACCATTCATTTTATTGTTCAGCACAATGCAAGAAAGTATGAACTATTTCTGGCAATTGGACCATTTCATAGGTTGCTTTGGTAATAAAAACACGTTTGGACCAGTTTTACTTTTATACGTTTAACAAAAGCAAAAAGAAAAACCAAAAACTAATGTGTTTATTTTAATTTCATGGTATAGCTACTGTATAAATTTCATGGTAATAATGAAAATGATTTAATCCAAGATAGGTATAATTTAAGTGATTTAGTTAAGTATTGGTAAAATACATTTAACTGTTACTTAATAGGTTTAAATGACTGTGATTATAAGCTTTTTAATGACTGTTCTTATCCTATTGTTTGCTACTGTACTATAATTCCCTTCTACAGTGATTAGAGGTGAAGCATTTAGTGTAATTGGCAGAGCTCTACAATTTAATGCCTAATTAAAATCATAGGTTTAAAAGATTTTGCATTTATTTAATGATAATCCATTGTGTAATATAATGTATTTTTATTTTAAATGGAACCGTCTGTAGGTTCTGGCTGCTTGTTCATATTGCAGTCATGTGCTGTAACTTCTATGGGGTAAAGGGGGCTCTGCAAGGTGAAGGATGCGTTTGAGTAGCCTGCCAACAATGCTCCTATACTACCTTCTTTCAGAAGCGCATATCACATCAGCCCCGGAATGAGCATCCAGTGCTGCCCCAGGTGCCATGATCCATAGTTATGATTCTGCATGAACATAGAGATGATCTGTCTATGTCAGGGATCTCCAAACTCGGCCCTCCAGCTGCTGCAGGACTACATCTCCCATAATGCTCCTTCAGCTAAGGGGCTGGCTGAGGAATATGGGAGATGTAGTCCTGCAGCAGCTGGAGGGCCGAGTTTGGAGATCCCTGGTCTAGGTTCCATGACTTTCACATGCTAGGACCAGATCATGGAAATGGTAGAGGTACAGCAAGTTGTTTTTATTAATCAATACGTATTATTATGAACCTGTAAAAAAATCGAAGGCTTTTTAATTGAATAGATGTGCTAGGGAATTAGCATTTGTTTCAGTAAAATACAGGTTATTTTATTACCATTTAAAAACGCAAATGTTATTTTAATCATGCACCAGATGATGTCATTGCAGTGACATAGGGCATCTTGATACAAATTGTACAAAAGATATTGTACATCAAAAAATAATTCACCTTAGTTACCTATTAAAACAAATGTTTCTGCCACCATTTTATTCTATGAGAAAAGTATAGTTAAAATGATACCATTTATTGGCGAACTGAGAGTTTAATTGCAACCTTTGAGACCGAGTTGTTAGGTCCCTTCCTCAGGCATTAATCAATCATTATCATTTTATTCTATGTGAATGCTGGTACAATCTTTCGAGCGTGCTTAAAACATTTTACAATAAAAATACAGTGAGCCTCCATATTTCTTTTTGTACAGCCCCTCAATTAGAAAATGACAGAAAGCCAATTTGTATTGTTTTAGCATTGCTTCCCCACAATCATTTGGTATTTCAGATCTAGGTTAAATAATGAAAATGAATTCCTTGCTGTATGCGTCTATGAAAGAACATTTTTTCTACAGCCTTTTCACGGAGAAGATTCAAGAGGAACATTTTCTGAAGAGCTACACTAGATATGCTGTTTCAGATAAAAGAGGCTCTTTCAACACCAGTGAGGGATTTCAACCAAATGTAATGTTCTCATGGCTTTAGAGCATATAGAATGGAGACTACAGGGGGTTCTATACATTTGTCAAATGCATTTGGCTTGATAGAAATGCGTCTCACAATTATGTGGGATCAAGAGGAAACTTTAAGAAAGTAATGTCAATTAACTATCTGTCTAATACGGTAATATCTACATACAAGAAACCAAAAAATCAGTGTACACCCACCTATCCCAGATGTAAAATAGTGGGGATTTCATCATAGTATATAGCCATATATTGCCTAGCCTGCCACTACATGAAAGTACCCTGATTTGGGTAAATCCTTTGTAGTTCAAACATGGCTATATTGCTAACTGTGGAGATTAATATATGTATCAGCTTTAATTACACTTTGTTGTATGCAGAACAGCAGCACCCCCAAAATCTTAAATCTGTATTTTTGTTACTCGTATTAACTGCTAGATTTCATCAAGTAATCTATATAACTGTCATTTTACATGAACTGGGTCCGGCACCGTCTTAAGCTTTTGTTTAAAAATATGATATGATTTTTTTCCGCTGGGATTCTAGCAGAAAAGTGGGCTTGAATTTGCACTTTTTTTCTGTATGCACTAAATGTCAATGTCCACCCACTTCCACTTCTGAATCCTTGTGCCATCATTAGTGGTAGAGTTTGGCTATGATACTGGGTCCAATAGCTGGCCACACTGTACAGTTTTCACATGGTGAATGTATGTTTCTGATAATACACAACCTTCCAATTCTTCAAGGACATATCTGCATGTAAAATATTGCAAAATGTAATTTAATTTTAATGTATTTGAGCATAGAGTATTTTTCAAAAACCTGCTATTAAGAATAGATTATGGTAAATTATCCTATTGTGAATAAATGCTTTGTTTAAACACAACAGATTCAAATATTATTGCACAAAAATAGACCAACAAAAACAGGAAGATAATATACTAATTTCAAGCCTTTGTACTTTTATCATTTTTTATGTTCTTCAGTTTACGAATGTCAAACATAGTTAATTATTCTATTATAAACATAAAAAAGTAATATGTGCAAGGGATTTCCAAATCAAACAAACTGACGTTAAGTGTACTTTGTGAACTAGATGAATGAAAATAGGAGAAAATGCTAAAAAATAAAGAATCAAAGGTAAGCAAATCACAAGATAAGTAAATTAGCAATGCTTGCACAGAATACATTAATACTTTTGATTTGGTTGCTACATATTTTTATTATAAAAGCAAGGGGGCATGTTCTACAATGTAGCTTCCTGGTCCTGCGGTCTGCTCACACATTACTCAAAACCATAACTTGGAACTCTCGCTCCAGGACACTACTGGGAAACGTTGGGTCGCGGTAGCGGTATTGCAGCACACCCCACTCTCCTCCTGCTCCCCTACCCACCATCAACAGGACCTCCTACTTGCATCCCACATAAGGCGGTTCTGGGTACCACAGCCAAAAAAGTTCCCAGGTATGCTTATAGCTCGTTCTATGTTATTAATTATCTGTGTGCAAAAATATTGTGTCTGCCAGAGGGTAAAGCATCCTACAATGGAATTAATACTTGCCTCGAACCAGATAAAGCAGGCACTTGGACCGCAAAATACCTCCCAAGTGTCCCCTTTTTCTGCTGGACAGTTTACGGAACTGTCCAACTTTTGGGATACTTTGTATGTCTGCTATGTATTTTATGTCAATTATGTGAATTGATGAAGGTCTATGTTGCTGCAAAATTACCCTTTTTAAATGGTGACCCCTCACTACTAATTGAGTTATAAGAAGCACTGAATGGGGATGGCTAAGTACTTTAAGATCAGTGGATATGCATAGCTGCAACCAGTGGCCCACCAGACATTTGCCCAGTGTCCATGGTCACCATCATCATCATTGGGTAATACAATATTTAAAATACCATTAACTTCTTGTTCATACAATGCACAAACTGTCCATCCTAAAATACTTCACAACATTGCTTAAACACCTGAATGCTACCTTGAGCCCTAATCTGGAGATGCTGGTTAACAGCAGAAAAACACCTTTGCTCTATAATTAAACATAAAGTACCTCGGGGGTACAGTTTTTAATTTAATAAACATAAAGCATATTTAAACTCCCAATTGTTCAATTCCACAATTGAGTTGTACTGCAGAAGCGCAGGTTGCACAAGGGGGCGATCTGTCCCCGGGTTTTGCGGAAGGGGGAACTCCATCCTCCTGAACCTACCGACTTAGAATCAGGGACCATCCAGCTTGCATATTTGTGTTTAGACTAATAACGTAACACTTAAAGTGGAGTTTATAGTGAAAGTTAATATTTCTTTGAAAGTTAATATTTCAATACAAACAACTACAAAACCATGACAACCAATATTAATGGTTTCATTGATTATTTTAGACTGCTATTTTTCCTTGTTGACAAAAAAAGCAGGAATATTTCTCAAAAATTTAAAATAATTAATTAAGTGTGAGGAATTCTATATAAACCTGAAATGTTTATCTGTCTCAGAGTCACTAACAAAGCTGATCTCTTTTTTTTTTGTTAATGTTATACAGCAATAACTGCACTGATTCCATAAACCAAAAATGAATTCTGCATTACGCTTCAAGGACAATAATCCATATGGAAATAGACATTTCCCTTTAAGCATATTTACATTAAATAGAAATGATACAGAATAAATGTAAAAAATGTTGACTTTTTTAATTTCCTTAACTGCTGCGTGCTTTTTAACCTTCAGACCAATAACTAAACAGGGAGCTAATATTACATTGATAAATGTGACTTTATGATAGCATTTGATATTATAGTATGATTCATATACTGGAGGCTTTCCCAAACCAAAAAATAATCATCACAATATGCTTATTAATGCTTATTGCAATAACTGGACCTTAACGGGACCTTTCCTTCTTTCCAGAGCGTGCCATATCACATTCTACCTTTTCCATTCTACATATCCTGTCAACCTTGTATCTGATAACATTATACCAGATGAAGGAAATGCCATTTTTCATGAAATGGACAGCTTCAAACAGTGAGCAATCACAAAGTTCTCCTTGACAGTGAATACAGTTGTATTAGCTTATGATCATAACTCCCAACTCTCGTGTTTTCTGTGGGGCAGTTCTGATTTTTGGGCGAAGTTCTGAGGAGCAAACCTACTGTCCTGCTTTTGCATTATCCCCTGATCTTCCCTGACCAGTAAGTACATGTTTTGGTTGAAGGTTTTAACCTTAATTAAATACTCAATTGAGACATAAGCGGAGAGTTACTGTTTGTATTAAGAAGGAAAGGCTAGGACAAGGTGTGAAGAATGAGATATATAAAGCATATTCAACACGCTAAAACAGACCCACAAAGCTTGAGCAAGAATACTCACACAAATACAAAAGCAAATATGAGCATATAAAAAACTCAAATATTTATAGCTCAATTGATCTCTACCTCCCTTTATATCTTGTTTTTAAACCAGGACTATCCATGCATGGTGTGTGGCAAGCCCTAAGTGGATCGGGAGAGGAAGTTGGAAAAACCAGGAAAAGAATGGATGGGAATGCCATGGCAACGCATCTTTATCAGGAGATCCAAGGACCGCGCTTGAAGTTTAATAATAAGATGTGATATGAGCCTCTGGACCAGATTAGTACATTTTCCAAGCATGTTGTAATCAGATGTCCTTTTGATGGACATCTCTATAAATGTCCCCTATGCAACACTGACATCAACAAACCTTGCAATAAAGCCTGACGTCCATGAACTATGACTATTCCCTTTTGTAATGACCCAGCATTCTATGTTACAAAATCATTATTTTGTTTTCATTTCATTTGGTGAAACGATAAAGCAAGTGCTGATCACAAAATAAATACATGGTGAAATATTTTTTGGTATTGTTCTTTGATACTGATTTGCAATATAGTTACTACTGAAAATACTATGCAATAAATAGGTTAAATAAACTTAAAACAAAAATGCTCACCCACCTTCCTTATATACCATTTACAAATCACAAAATAGATTTTGATGCTCCGATTGTTATATGGTGTTTATTTCTTAAATTTCTCGTAGTACCATTTGAAGAAGGCGTAAAACATATGCACAACATTTTTCAGATTATTAGCGTCCCAGCCCCATTAAGCTATTTGCCATTTCCCCGGACCAAGCACAGCTCATTCAGAGCATTAGGATGAATTGATAGCACAATTAAAAGGAACACAGATCAGAAACATTTCATAGAGCTTCTAGCAGCAAACCCTTTAGGAAGATAAAAAGACCACAAACTATTGAATTTTCATTCCTGTAGAGTTATAGACACTCGGATCTTTGTACACTCGTATCATTAATTCAAAACTCTCAAAAGATGACTGCACTAACTGACTATAAAAATAACAAGTCATTTAAAAAGAAAAACGATTATAACATTAATTACATTGGTTTGGGTGCTAAGTTAAATCTCATAAGTGTATTTATTATACTGGAAACAAACCTAGGATATGTAAACCTCAAAATATGTTACTCATTGACAGAATACCATGTTTCTTGCCCTGTTAAATAAAGGTATCTTTATCTCTGTGGTTAGCTTTTGCAATAGTTCCGTAACCTGCTCTTCCCTTACACGCACACTTTTCTGTGAAGGACCTAAGCAATATGGTAACCTAGTCTGGCATATGTGCTGCTGTGGGAACACATATAACAAATAGTGTCTTGAATAGAAAACAAATTACTGCCTGTTCTGGTGTCATTTGGCCTGACTATTTGCGAAGTGCCGGTTATCTTTTCGATTTGTTGAAAATGAATGTTGCCTCATTCAGCTGCCCTAAAATTTTATATACTCCTAACTAACTAACGGGGATTGAAGTATAAGCCGTTAAACCCATGCATGCCCGTTATCACAGTTTCATCCTGTGCTTTAATCTCCGTGGCCATGCAATAATTCTCCCTTCCCCTCTCATGCTCCCACTCCCATTTCTCCTTTCTTCTCTGCAGCTGTGCACTCTCTAACACACTGACTCCCTCCCCCTCTATCCTGACAGTGTGTTCTCTGCAGCTTCACACACGATCAGAGGAGACCAGACAGCAGCTGGAGAAGGAGTGAGCGAGGGAAGAGAGGGCAGCAAAAACAAGGCAGGGGAGAGGGCTAGGGCACTGACGGAGCAAGGAGGGCAAAGGAGGCTGTGGTAGAGAAAGGTCAGGGGCCACAGGTAAACCTAAAATGAGAGAACAAGGGGCACAGACAGGACTTGGGGGAGAGGGCAGGGGATACAGAAAGAAAGACTTGTTGTTTGGCAATGAATATTGTTCCTAAATGTAAAAAAAGCCCTCCAGTTTTCATTTAAACTGAAGGGGTAGGAAAGCAAAAATGTGTTGCCAAAAAGACAATAAGCCAAAAATGTAACAAACCATTAAGTCACGACGATTTTGGGCCTCATACACTAGTCCAATTTCTAGATTTGCCTCTTAAAAGCTATTAACTTCAACTAAAGACATAAATGCAATGATGGAATGTCTGGATAAATCAAATCATCTATGCAGTGTGCAAAAAAAATAGAATTGCTTTATTTACCATTGTGTTATAATGAATTTCTTTAGCGGCGGTTAAATTTGCATGTAACAATTTCACTTTTCATGTTCGGTACAAGCAGTTGTTGGTTGTGTCAAGGTTTCATTGCAACTAAGCCTAGGGCTGACTGATCTAGGTGAATCTTCTACACCACTTTTTGCATTAAAAGTTTAGCAGAAGCTGTTCAGTTGAGCATGTGTTTTATAAAACAGAAACCAATGTTGACACATAGCTTTATTAAATAAAAGATCCTGACTTTTTACTTGATACACAATTTGTTTTCCAACAACTTGAATCTTTAGTAAAAATTTATCTTGGGGAAGCTTGGAAAAGGATTTGACTGGGTAAATGATCTTGACAGAGTTGTTGGTGTAAATAAAGAAGAATGGTTTTTTTGTATTGCTTCTTCCTTTGTTTCCCTTATCTGTCAGTTGGTATTATCTACTTAACAAGCATACTTACTAAACCTGCAAAAAAAATAAGAGGAAGATACACAAAAGAAATAAATAGCTTCATTGCTTATTAGCAATGTATCAGCAATCTCATTCCTACTGGGCAGTGGCACTAAAATAGATTGTGGACTATCGTGAAAAATAAATTAATTAATATTTGGTGTGATCACCATCTTCTAGGTACACTCTTACAGATTTTTAAGGAACTCAGCAGGTTAGGTTGTTCCAAACATCACTCTTGCATATATGGGGTTAAAAGGCATATAATGGGGCAGAGTAGCATATAGGTGGATATAAGGCATTTCAGGAGGCAGAGTGGCGGGGAATTCTCCTCTCTGGCAGCCGGGGAAGGTCTGCGCGATGCACGTAGACAACCTCCGCTGCTGACGGCACTTTCGGTGATGGAAGTGCCGGCAGCAGCGGAGGTTACCAGACAGGAGGATCCAGGTCCCCTGCAGTACTGCGGGGGGGTCTGGGTCTTAGTCTTGTAGTCAGACCTCTATTTGAGGATTAGAAGACAACCTCGATTATAAGAAGAGGGTATTTTTCAGAGCATTTGCCCTGAAAAAACCTTGTCTAATAATCAAGCAAAAACGGTATGTTATACAGCATGATGTGCTGTACTAAGTTAGCATGGCTGACCACTGTGTCTACAGTCCTCAATATTTTCTTTTATGCTTCTTCAAAAGAGCTTGGACAGCACATCTGAAGACCCATGTCTGCCTTGAAATTTCTGCCTGGGAGAGACCTTTTTGATGCATTATAACTACCTTGTGTCTTGTCGTTGTGCTCTGTCTTGCCATGGTGTATGACTTTTGACACTAAACTGTCTTCAGCAACTTTATCTTGTTAGTAAGTTTTTCTGTTCTTTGCCCAGTTATAACTCCTACACAGCTATTTCTGTTTCATTTAATGATTGTGTGAAATATATATATAAGAATGTTCCACCAGAATTTGTCATTCAATAGAAAAGATAATATAAAAGAAAAATAGGTTTAAGCATAAGACTGGAAAATAGGAAGTTTGTTTCACTTAGTCTGCAATTTGAAACATATTTTTAAACCTTAGTTACCCAGTTACAAGCAAACCCGTTACAGTTCATAGACAATTGATTTGGAGACATATTTATCTCAAATACAATAAATACAAGGTGACCTAATATTTTAGAATCCACTGATATATGCAGTTTCAATTCCCCACTCCCCTGGTTTTCTTAATAAAGCATAAATGTAGCATAAATAGAGGCATTAATTAAAAGCATCAACATTCCTTTTAACTTTTATTTCATATTCCTCATGAAAGCATTTCCAATAAACCCTTTGCCTTCAGTTTCTCGCAACTCTGTATTGATATTTCCAATGATCACACATTCTTTTGTTGATGAGTTTTTGTTGCTCTTAATTTTCTGAGAAGCATCACACAACAGGATTTGTAATTAAAATAACATTAAAAGATTTACAGCAGCTAAAGATCACAGGAAAGTATCCCAATTGAAAGCATTGCCAAAAAAATGTGCAACTGTGACATTTTCTTCGGTTCTTGCAGTGATCATTGAGCTCTAGAAGAGTGAGCGCTCTGGTTTCCTTCTAGTGAGACTTAATAATTAAATTAAAAAAAGGAACTATTATCTTCCTAATAATTTTCCATGTTTTGGGAAACATTATTATTGGATTATATTTATGCCAGGTAAATTAATTTGCTTTTGGGTGCTGTTCATACTATGCTGATTAATTTGTGTCAGGTTCTAGCCGTGATGGATTACTGGCTCCCCAGTAATCATGGAAAACAGACCATTTGTATGCTCTGTCTGACAAATCAGGGGGAGCGACCTCCAGCAAGCATTACATCCCTTACATTGCATAACATTGTAGTACAAGACATGAACTGTAATAAGCCAAGTCAAACTTTTACATGGACACACATTAGCCATGCATTCTATGTTTAATCAGGCATAATGCATAACCAGTATATTTAACTACTGAAACTTAAGACGATATGAAAGTTGGTAGGGAGATCTGCCATTTAAACATATAAACTTCAATGTGAGCAAAAATATCTTTTGTTTGCATATCCGTTTCTATTATACAAATTATTTTCAGTGAGTAAGTGGTCTGTATATAGAGAAAAGGAAAAAAAAAACTCAATGATTTCCAATTTGTGAACTGACAGCTAATTCGCCCTGTATTAAATATACCCAAGAGTCGTTTATCAATTAGTTTCATCTGCAATGCAGCTAGGCAATACAAAACTATTTTCAAGACAGCATCTAGAATAAAGTTGCTGTTCATGAAAAGAAGAGATTAACCGAGCCTGTTCTGTGTACAAAAAGTCAATTACCTTAAAATAAATAAATAAATATACAAACATTAACAAAGAATTCATTGATCTCCTAAAATAGTCAGACTTGCAGAGTCCACTGTAGCATTTAAATACTGGACTAAGCTATCCCCAAGGTAGATGACAAAAAAGATTGGAGTTGAATTAGTACTGGCACTTTAGAATATAAATGGGGTTTTGGAAGCTTTCGAGTCTAAGAGGTTTACTGTCCAAAATCAAAGTGGCAAACAGCTAAATTGTTTTTGCTTTTCCCTTGCTATATTAACACGATTCAGTGTCAATTTGCTAATCTACACAAGAACAATCTATCAAAAAGCACATATAATAATAGAAGGCAAGTTAAACTTAAAGTTAAAATTTTAAATGCATGCTTGTCTCCCTTCCCTACATATCTGGACCCTATACCCATACTGAGAGGCATCTCTCATAAGCATCTCTGTTAGTTAATTTGCAATGCTTTTGATATCAGGCAATTACAAGACAGACTTTTTTTAGGACAATGTAGATATACTATATATGAGTCTAATTGGATGTCAGCGCTACGGAATTAGATGGCTCTACATAAAACAATAACTAATAATAAAATAATAATTATAAATGTATCAATTGTAGTCTTTGGTCATACCCTGCTTTAACATGTTTGTAACTAAATGCAGTAAATGCAGAGAAAATCCTTTCTAGAACTGCTGAAACAAATCCCCAAAAATAATTATTTAAGCGTGCAATAAAAAAACGAAATTTTGTTCCTCAAATTCCCAACCCTTATTGTAAATGTACATACAAAGCTCTGCATACATGACAACTGAATGTGACAGTGGACAGCATATTGCAAAGTAGGTACACACAAGACAGTGGTTAAATGCCATAACTATACTAAAGAGAAAACATCTTAACATGTTCTTGTAAGGAGGTGATGATGGAAGCCAGTGAGAGCGAGGGTAGGGGAGTGAGTAAGTAAGTATGTCTGTATGCATGTTAGAGTGGTAGTGTATGTATACATGTTTGTCTGTAAGCATGAATGTGTATGTATGTCGACATGGATGTGTATGAGTAAGTGTGTCAGCATGGCTGTGTATGTGTAAGTGTGTGCTAGTATCAATATGTATGTGTGTGTGAGCATCAATGTGTATGTGTAAGCATTTCTGTGTGAGCATGGATGTGTATGTGTAAGTGTGTGAGCATGGGTGTGTATGTGTGAGTGAGCATGGGTGTGTATATATATGTGAATATGGATGTGTATATTTGTGCACATGAATGTTTATATGTAAATGTGTTGTGAGCATGAATGTGTATATGTGTAAGTGTGTGTTAGCATGAATGTGTATGTATGCTTGTGTGTGAGCATGAATGTGTATGTATGCTTGTGTGTGAGCATGAATGTGTATGTTTAAGTGTGTGTGTGTGTGAGCATGGATGTGTATGTGCAAGTGTGCGAGCACAAATGTGTATGTTTGTATGAGCATTTATGTGTATGTGAGCATGGATGTGTATGTGTAAGTCTGTGTGAGTATGGATATGTATGTGTAAGTCTGTGTGAGCATGGATATGTATGTGTAAGTCTGTGTGAGCATGGGTGCGTATGTGTAAGTATGTGTTAGCATGAATGTGTAAGTGATTATGTGTGAGCATGGAGGTGTGTGTGAGCATGAATATGTATGTATGTAACACTAGTGTCTGAGCATGTATTTTAGCATGAGGTAAGTGTGTATGGATGTGTAAGTGTGTGCAAGCATGAATGTGTATGTGCGAAAAGGAGTTTGTGTTAACATGTGTACGCATGCGTTAGTGAGTATGTGGAAGTGTTAATGTGTATGTGTTTAATTTTGTGCAAATGTGAGAGCGTGTGGCAAAATGTGTGCGAGTGTGTATGTGAGTTACCAGGGAGGGGTGGGGAGGTCAGATATGACGCCATTTGAATTTACCTGCCCCAGAGGCCAGAAGGTGTCAGGCTTCCCCTGTTAATGAACATTAATAACCATGTAGATTTTAAGAACAGGATATTATTTATTTATATATATATATTTACATTATTTACGTATTTACATATGTTTGGTGTACTGAGCTGTTAAATATAGGATCTGGGTTTAGCAGAATGTAGCTCAGTAGGTTTTCTCATTTCTCAAATATAAGGAAGAAGTGTAATAGTTTATTTAACACAGATATATTGATCTTTGCACCTGTCTTTAGAAATAACCATATTGGTTATAACAGTTAAACTTCTCTGGTTCTTCAAAGTAAAGTACATTGAAAGAATGAAGCACTGAATTAATCGTCTTAAAAAAGAGAAAATCAATACAGAAAACTTTTTTCATTATTAAATGTTTAAAAAAAAAAAAAAAATTTTGCAGTGTATTAGTCAAGATGCTTATCTCAGATCTAGAACATGTAATAATTCCATAATGGAAATAAAACTGATCCTTTCGTCTAACAGTTTAATACAAAAAACCCCCAAAATAAACAGAAAAAAAGAGTTTGCAAGTGCGAGTGCGGAGATTTAACTGTTGCAGCGGGGAGACCAGCGGATCATGGGAATATATTTTATTTAAATAATTAATAAATGAAAATGAACACACTACCACATATGGCTAATATATCTTCGGACAGAATGCTGCCCTCTGCTGGTTTTACATTGAGTAGCATAATATGCTGCCCAAGAATATATTAGCTATATATGGTAGAGTGCTCATTGGTCGCCAGCAGGAGGCCCCCTGGTGGCGACCAATAGAGTTGCTCATATGGACATTTAAACTCCTGGCGCCAGAGCTGCTGCGGTACGCGTTAACCCCGTATTAACCCCTTAACCGGAAAAACAGTTGCAGCGGATATCCTGTCCTTCGATGAGGCACAGACGCTACGATCTCTATGCAAGTCTGCGGGGACCTGCATAGAGATCACAGTGTGATCGGTGCAGGGGGATCGCAGGGAGGAGAGTGAGATATAACAATTATTAGCTACAATATGAATCTCATGGAGCTGACATAAAGGTTTGTGATTTGAAGTGAGACTTGTGAGTTTCATTATAGCTAAAATCCAGTAGACATTGGACTAGATAATCTGTATAAAATCTAACTAAGAATACGTTATAGTCGAAAAAAAATGTATGTATCAATTCATTGCATGAAGAGTCTTATGATCTGAACTATAAAACATGATGTGAAGGCAATCGTATAAAGTCTGATCAGGAATGTTTTGTGATTTGTATTTCCGTGAATATATGGCACGAAATTCAATATACATTGCTTAGTGGGGGGTGAAACATAATTGTAGTCTCTGTGGAAGGTTTAGAAGGGAGCTAGGATTAGTAGCGGTGACATTGTTGCGCTATTGGGGTAGAGGAGTTCGTTATTTGACACTACGTGATTAGAGTCGTTATGGTGATGTTGATTCTCTATCCACCAAGTAATTACTCGATAAACACTTTCAGAAGGGGTTGGATTCTGGTCTACAACAGGTGTTGTTGGTGAGCAATTAAATGTGGGGAGCTCATTTCTGTGAATAAATCTATGGAATATGCTTTTTCTAGACTATGTATTTATGCACTGTGCGGCAACCAGACTGATATATATACATGTACATGTACATGTCTGAGTGCAGACGCTGGTGGACACACACACACACATATATATATATATATATATATATGTGTGTGTGTCCACCTGTGATTTTTGGGTTTCACCCAGACTCTTCAGGTCTGCTTCTTCTTTCGCCTGGCCATGCCTAGTCCCTGCCTACTTCCCACACTCTCCTCAACTACAAGAGACCATCTGGGGAAGCCCCACTTCTACATGTGGTTAGGCTTGACGCTTCACGGAGCCACTTATCCAGAAGAAGTAGAGCTTTGGGTATTCAGCTGTCATGATGTGATTTAGCAGTTATGACTCTAGCATCGTGTTTATCCCTCTACTTATACTTAAGAGCAATACGTACACTTTAAAGGTGGTCGGGTTTAACTTAATGTCTAGCATTCAGGTGAAATATAAAAATTGATTCAGCCTGGAACAATCCAGTGGTTTTTATGGTGATAAAACTACTACTTTGCACCAGAATATGGTTGTATTGATTAACGCGTTTCCCATTTTTTCCAAAATTATATTTGAATTCTTAAAGTTTTGAATGGTCTGTACTTCTAATAACATATCCGTGTAATTTGGGCTAATACTCTGCATAACCCATATAGTCTCTTAGTCACGGTTGTTTCTTTATTAGTAGTGTAGTATCCCATGATCAGGATTATGGGAATAGTCAAGATACTGAATCGCTAACCATGCTTTTTTATCCACTACTGAAAACAATTATAGTTCATGCTAGCCATCCAATCATCGTAAGTGTTCTCATCAAAAAATATTTTTTTTATCCACAAGGCTTGTACTTTTAGGGCCACTGCTCGTAATCCAGCTAATTACACTTAATACATTATTACAAGGTAATCTTGTCTCTAGCTGTAGCTGTGTACTTCAACTCTTTGATGCAAAATCCATGTTCAATATGTTTTAAATGAGTTTACATACACGTACAATTCTTCTATGAATACTTGAACTGAAGGTGAGATGTTAAAAATCAACTTTCGTCTCTGTTAAGCTATGAACATTTTAATTAGGCACTTTGCTTGTAATATTTTAATGAAGCTTTTAGCAGATATTAGAAACAGAATTGTATATTTGCCATCTTTCAGTGCAAGTGTTTGCTCTGTCATTTGGGAATTGCACTAAATCCTGTACCACAGATGGTATTAACAAATTTACTGGGAAATATGAAACTCGATCCCAAATTATTGTTGTTGTTTATGACTGTTGAAACGAGACACTGTGCTGCATATTCTTATGTTAGCACAGGTTGGTAATGATATTATAAGCATATTAAAGATAAGCAAATCACAAGTAGCTTCATTTCAAAGCCATATACAGGAGCAAGTATTTAACAGACACCTATAAACATTTTGCCTGTTCTTACTAAGCAGCATCTTATTTAAAGGTGCCGTTCCACCTGGGGGGGGAGGGGCTCTAAAATACCCCAGGTTCTGCATCATAGAGAGATAAGTAAAATAAACCAACCACCCTGTCTCTTAGATTCTGGGATTAAAAGTTTATTGAAATACTAAAATTGCCTAAAAGATAATGCAAAATGAGGAAAAAGAGGAAAGATAATGAGAAAGGGGGTAGATAATAAAAGGTGGGTGATAAGGAGAAAATGGGCAAGTAAAGAGGAAAAGTAAGAAAGATAAAGAGAAAATAGAGAGATAAATAGAATGGGGAGAGATAATAAGAAAGGGGAGAGATGGACAGAAATGGGAGACTAGTTAAGAGCAGAGATGTAAAAATGTGAAAGGTAATTAAAAAGATAATAATATTTTATTATTATTCTTTATTTCGAAAGTGCCGACAGATTCTGCAGCAATGTACAAGGTGAAAAGGTTACAGATAATGTCAGGTACAATACAACAATTGATATACAGATACAACAGGAATGAGGGGCCCTGTTCCCACAGGGGCACAGTGGCATATAAAAGGCGGGTGGCATTTAGAGGGTTAAAGGCATATCATGGGGCACAGTGGCATATAGGGGGTATAAGGCATTTCTGGGGCAGAGTGGCAAGCCTGAGAGCAGATGTGCATAAAGGGGCAGGTTGGAAAATAAAAAGAAATAAAAACAAAAAAAAATATTTTTCTCAATCATAAAGGGTATAGAATCATTCACTGTATGTCCCCTGGGAGAGGGGACTATTTATCATTGTTTTAAAAATTGTTTAAAATAAATTATAGTGTCCTTCGCTGAGTCCAGCACCTGTGAAATTGTCTGCTATGAGCCATGGCTATGGCTATCCTTGGTTGTCTCCTTGGATCTAATGCCACCTGAATATAGGGATGAGCTCAATCAAAATGCCACACACAGTAATATGTGGCTGTTCTGAGCAATCTAATTATATTCATATGTACTATGAAAGACATGGTCTTGGAAGCCAAGCTACACTTACGATATAAATAAAATTGTAATTTATAATATCAAGAACTTAAATATTGATTAACATCCCAATAATGTTGGTTTTCAGAAAATGTTCCATGCAAAATGGAACAAGAGGTATATATTGAAGGTTTTTCCCATATTTAGCCTGTAAGCTGCAGGTAGGAGGTTGGTTGTCCTGTTCTGACACTAACCCAGAAGATGGACTTGCACACTCCATCTGGGGAGAAGGGCCTATGTATCTATTCTAACGCAACTTACCTGGAGGAGGAAATAACATTAAAAATGAAAACATAATACAATTAAATATATTCTTAATTGTTAAAATGTAATTCTTCTCAATGCCTTTTCAGAATCCATCATTAATCAGAAGTAGTTCTGACAGAAGGCTCAGTTTTTCAAGAGACAGGCTTCCATATGCCAGGCCTCTATTACTTCCTTGGAACCAAGATATGTCACGATGTAGTCTAGTTATGACACCTAAGCCGCCAATTTGAAAAGAGGAAAATAATTTGTAACTGAAATGGTTATTTGCCAAGAAAATAACGTTGCATTTAGATAAACACAACACTGCTTTATACCCTTGTTATTTTCATCTTATTGCAGATTCTGGAAACCCACAATTTCTTAAATCATGTCTAATCACTCATGTGTTAAATCAAGCTAGCTTATTTTCTTACAAAAGCAAATTGGTATCCTGCAGTTATTAGAAACAACATTACAACATATGTTCTTACTTTAAGATGGACCATTGGTCCACAAACGTGAAGATCACAGAGTCCACTGCAGGTAAGTATGACACTTTGTATATACAGTAGCAAATGTATATATAAAAAGTTATATTTACCTTAAAGTTGCCAGCCTTTTTGAATATGATTTAATATGTTCCGGACTCACATTTGTGCTGACCTAGACTACTTTTTGTTCTGTGCCGGAATGCTATAGCTTGTCTTGAGGCATGGTAGATAGGATTGAGGGTGTGCCCACCAGGTGGCCATATAGGAAAAGTTTTGGACTTTCCAGTGAGGTATCCCAGTAATTCTGCTGAAATCTGAGATGTTCCCACAGAGGCTCTCAGTTGCATAAGTCTCATCTTTTTAGAGTGATCCAAGTGTAACAGGGAGTCCAGTCATTGAGTCCAGTGCCTACAGGCATTCCAATCACATTCTACTGACATGGCTCATCAATGCTGAAACTGTACATCTGTACATCTTTTGCTGCAGGGAAATGCTATAGAGCCGGCCATTAGGTCTGATACCTCCTTGAACATAGTTTCTTCAGAAGACTAAATTGAAAAAAAATGGCCTGCTGTGTATACAAGGTAAATCAGAATTTATATTCTGGCTATCACAAAGACCATAATGCCCAAAAAGATGGAGAAATTAATTAAATGTTTAAAATTTGAACACTACTGCTAGCAGAGAATACATTCGGAGTACAAACAAACAGCCCTAATGCCTATTTATATATACACAGAAACATAGCTTGTGTGCACTAGACTCAGTTGTGTTGCTTGGCATATGTCAAGTACTTAAGTAAAACAATGTCCATTTAATAGGGATCCTTTAAAGACACTGTTTATTTCAACTACTAGCTTTACTACTCTTCTCTTCTTTTTAGTTACATCACAATATTTGTTTATGACAATTAATTGTTGGAATATAAACATAGATAGACTTTTTTTTAAAAAAAAAATCCAAAAAACTATAAAACATAGAAGCTTGCATGCCACAACTTTGTAATGATATGGTCAAATTCATTTAGCTTTAGGAGCCTTGGTAGTTCTCAATAACAAAAAAACTCATTCTTTAGATTTAGAGGTTTTGAAAGCTTATTTTACTGTGTCATAATACTTGTATCATAAGAAACCGTGCCAATATTGCTCGTGGCAAAATACATCTAATCATTTCCTGCACGTTTCTTCAGATTATCTTTTTTTTTTTAATAAAATATTAGGTTCCTCTGTAAATTTGACCAGAGACTAAAAAATAGTCATTTATGTTTTCCTAAAAACTTCCTAAAAAAAAGACCAAAACGCATATTTTAATTTAAAATGAGAATGGTTAAACTGGAATTAGTTGGAATGAATTTATAAACATATATGCTTTGGTTTTTGTTGAAGCATACATGAGAGCTCTCTGGCTCTGTGTGTTATAGATAATTGTTGGGCCTTGTATCTAGCCTTTTTTAACCTGTGTGTGCAAAGGGGGTACTAGTGTTTTGCTATGCCCAAACCCTAGTTGAGGTGAGGACTTTGGGCCATTGCTAGACGATTTTAATTAATTTTGTTTTGGCTTTTGTAACTCCAAACATCGTATCTATGGTGACTGTAGTAAATGTAGCCAAATATTTCACCCAGATTGCATCTTCCTGTGCTGCTTTTATGGTTCAATAAATGATAGTAAAAGTTTGCTAGCCAGTGATGAATATTGCACCTTTTATATGTTGCATGGCGAATGTTCTGTGAGCCACCATACTACCAGGTCATTCAGCAGTGCTTGTCCCTCTCTCGACCAAAAGCATACAGCTCTCCACTGCTCAAACCCTATTTGGTTCCACCTGTTTGTTTTTGTTAATCAAAATACAACCGTTATTAACTTAGAATCCAACTTGATGTGGATACTGCCATTAGCATGGTTTCATAAGTTGATTTAACTAATGAAATCATTGTAATTGTTAGACATTCGTATTCAGGTGAACATGAAAACGAACACAAAGGGTATGTTTTCATTGTTCAGCCCGAATACCGAACATACGAACGTGGCGGCGGCAAAACATAGACGAAGACAAAGACACACAACACAAAGACTCTTTCGTGTTCGTCTACCAATCTCCCTGGTCTCTTCCCCATCTAGACTACCTTATCTACGCAGCATCGCAGGTGTTAATGGAAGCAGAAATTTGTAGGTTTGCCATCAGGGGTTAAAGGGCCATGCAAACGACTCTATTGGTCGCCTGCAGGGGCCTCCTCTGGCATCAACTGATTGGTTGATGCCAGAGGAGGCCCCTGCAGGCGACCAATAGGCTCACTCACATTGCCCTTTTGGCCAGTGAAAGGTCCGTACAAGCACCAAGAGTTAAAAGTACGTACAAACGACCAATAAAGTTGCTTGCACGGACCTTTAACTGTTGGAGCAGGGAGATCCAGGCCAAGTTGCACCATCAGGAGTTAAAGGGCCATGCAAGTGAGCCTATTGGCCACTGGTCTCCCCGCTCCAAGAGTTAAAAGTCCGTACAAATGACCAATAAAGTTGCCTGTACAGACCTTTAACTGTTGCAGCAGGGAGACCAGTGGTCTCTCCTGTCCAAGTTGTGGCGAAGTCCATACCGCTTAAACCCCATATTAACCCCTTCTACAAAAAAACGGAAAAAAAAACCAAACACAAATAATGTACACAAATATTCGCCAAAACTGAACACAGGAACGGGCGAATATTCGCGGAATACGAAGATTTTTCCCCCCACAAAGACAAACACGAAGGCGAACATGAAGAGGTGGACGGGGCCCAAGTCTAGTAATTGTGTCACCAGAGCACTGTGCACACTCAGTTTCTAGGCAAAGAAGTAAGGATGACAAATGGCCATATAAGTCATCATCAGGTATTTTATTTTCAAAAATGTTTTTCAAATAAATCAATAGTACGTTTGAATCACAAACAGAAATTCCCATAGCTACTGCAGGGAATACTAAAACAAACCCGTGCCTTCAAATATCAATCATCTGCCTGGACTTGTTAAAGCAAATCAGAGTTGGTTCTGGATATTTAGTTTATGAAAATAACATGGGTTCAGTTGCTGTGAAAACAAAGGTTTACCTGAACTTGCAAATTCTGACAACAGTTGCTTGTTGTGGGTTTAATAAATTAACTCTATATCTCACTTGTTACTTTTTTGCAATAATGGGGCCCATTCTACTTTCTCCACTTTCCATTATACTCTTTTCCTTTACACACTCCTGCATATTTTCCACCTATTTTTACTTAATAGATTTTGCCACCAATCAGGTAGAATAAAAACAAAAAAGCAAAGGAAACTGATGTCAGAAATTGGGCAAATGTGATACATCTTTAAAAGAAAAATATGTTAAGATTTCTTCTGGACAAATTAGTAATTCGTAAATGATACCAGCCTTATATTTATTATATTGTTTGGGTACATAAAACTATTTGTGTGTAACGTTTCACCATACGCTGGCTGGACTTGTTGATACGTTGCATCATTCATTTTACGTTTCCAGCCACTAGTGGCCGCCCTTGCCATTCAGAACCACTCAAACCAATTATCAGGTCCAGCTGCAGTTGCTTACATTATCAAGTCAGCCTTTATAAACCTGCCCAGCCCTGCAGTCTGGGCCTTGACATTGAAGTCAGAGGACTACCTGTTTGGTACCTGCCTTGCTCCAGTACCTGCCTTGCTCCAGTACCTGCCTTGCTCCAGTACCTGCCTTGCTCCAGTACCTGCCTTGCTCCTGAGTTGCGGCCAGCGCCCCACTAAGTGGACTCCCAAGTCGAGTACCCTGCAAGTGGGCTTCCTGTCGTGTGCCCTGCAAGTGGGCTTCCTGCCGTGTGCCCCGCAAGTGGGCTTATCTGCCGTGTGCCCCGCAA